>BLKR01002937.1:0-169172 GCA_011170035.1 Teleogryllus occipitalis
ATCGGTGAAGTCTGCAATAACAAATTCTGCCCAAAAAGGGAAATAATATACCCCAAAAAATTATTATTCCCAAGTTCTGAAGAAGAGTCGGAAAGAAAATCTAATTGAATAATTCTCTAAAATTGAATAGCTTGTTTTTCAGGAGTAATAATAAATAATATAAAACAATTGTATATTATCAAGCATGATCAGGCATGATGAACTTCATATAAAATTTACTTTTTTTTATTAGGTGATTTCTATAAACGAATTTATTGCTGGTTGGTTCAAGGATGTTAAACGTTGGTAAACTAGACTCTACAAACTTTGTCGATCAATACCCGTTAATGGGTGTATTAGTACTAAAGATAAGTAGGTATAATAAAATATATTTTTATAATATTTACTTACAGTTAAACCAGGATGCCGTTTCGCCTATGTTTTAAATTAACCTGAAGATCGGATTCAGATGTTACTCGTAACCAATTTCCGAATTTATAAATAATTTGGGCTCCAGGAAAGTGTTACACTTGAATCCCTGATTATCTATTACTGACTTTCGAATATATTACTATAAATGTAAATCCCGCTAGCTGGGTCGACGGGTTCTTATGAAATAATTGTTGCTTCTTACTCCGCAACCAATTGCTTAATCTGACATCCATACGGAGTGGCGAGGAATCTGATAATAATTCTGAAGTGACTACTCTAGGATTGCATGTAATTGCAAATGAGAATCAGCTTTCTTTCAAACTATGAATTATAATTTATTATGAATGAAAAAGTTATCAAACTATCATTGATTATTACAAATTATCGTTTGGTCATGACCATTTTTCTCGTTATTGCAATAACAGCGTTATAGAACCTTTTATCCTTTCTTGCCTCTTTGCGCGCACGTCGCTCGATGTCGCCACGTAGAGTAGACCGATCTTCCTTCTTGTTGAAGTCCACGATGATCAGCGACGAAGTCGAAACTTCCTCCAACCACTTCACAAGCACTGCCTATACTCTTTGTCTTGCTCCTCAGGTGGGCACCTATTTCAAACTGATTACTTTTTCCAATTTCCAAGTCGCAATAATATCCCTCTAATATTATTTTCTATCATCTAACCGGGCAATTCACAATTCACTGTTAAAATTTCTAAGTCATGTCTACTAACTCCATCGCGAAAATATTCTAAGTTCACTTTCCAGTTCACTCATGAAAATATTACAAGTCCGAGTTTGCAATGGTACAACACGTAAATTTTACAAGTTCCAGTTGCACACCTAATGCGGAAATGTTCTAGGTTCAACTTTAATGTTCACTCTCACGAAATATTAGAAAGTCCCTATTTGATAATTAACCTCACGAAAAACCGAGCGATCCGCTCAACACCACGACCGAGACGGAATGCCCTAATTCCCAATCTGGTCAACTCTTCAAAGCTCGCTGTCTTTTTCTCTCTATTGTTTTGACAAACTTCACGATACATTCGCTGACGTCACCCTTATTATCCTATTTTAGAAGCAATCACAACCTCGTGATCACTATGGTGCACCCTGAACCTGATTCTAAACGAACTCGTTGTTTCGCGTTGCTACGGTGCCTCCTGCGTGTTTATCTCCCAGATCTCACAGTTACTAAGGTGCCCCCGCACGTCTCAGGACGAACTCGCGTTGCTACGGTGTCATCTGCATATCTGCACCATAGAAACCCACATCTTTTGCAATGTCTACAACATTTCAACATTTATTTGCCTAAATAAATGTCCGTCATTTTTGGTATGTCACAGAATATACGGAGTAATATACGAAGTATAGAGAAGGTTATATAATTTTGCGCGAAAAAACCGCGAATTTTCGACAGAAAAAATTCATTGCCGGGCCCTGAAAACAATAAACTGAAGAAATCCAGTTTCTAAATTAAGAGCAAAAATCCTCTAACGCGTAGTGTAGCCAGAATCCCTGTTTGTAGATCCTTGATGACGAAAAACCAATTGAAAGCAAAACGTCCGTCCGTCTGTCCACCTGTTCCACCTGTCCGCCTGTCCGCATGTCCGTCCTTCCGTCCGTCTATGAACACTACTTGCTCTAAATCATCCGTAAGATTTTTTCCAAATTGAAGAATCCCTTGTAGATCTGTCTCTAGTTGAAGCAATGAAATGTTGATAAACATTCTTTAAAATTTGGGGGTACTTTACATGAATACCCCCGGATATTTTCAAAATATTCCCAAAAACGGCAAAATTTTTTCCTTACATTTTGTGTAAAATTAGAGTAAAATATACTTCCAAAGGTGACATAGGTCCGATTTTCACGGTTAACTCTGAATTATCGAAAACTGCAAGGTTTGAATTTTATTCGGCGTCTTCCTACAAATATAAAATTAAAGATAGATATTTTTCCTTCAAATGAAATTAGTTGTGCACAAACAGTTCTTTCATTAAGGTATTGTAAATTGTTCTGAAAGTTTGAATAGTTTTCGTGCAATACTGCGTGCAATATTGCAATTTTAAAAAAAAAAAAAAAAAAAAATTCACAAAAAATTTCCAATTTTATCTTAAATTTTTTGGTAGGGTTAGTGCCAAACAAATCCTATTCGATGACAAAAACGTAATATTGCTCCATTCTTTTATTTTTTCAAAAATTAAAAAAGGATTTTTTTATTTGTCTCTCACGTCAGTAATATTTGCGTTAAAGGCTATTTCTTCACGTTATTGTACTTATGAGTACATGTGCATTAAATAATGTCATACAAGATTTCTCGAAAGCAGTTTTCAGTTAAAACGTGCTCAAATTTCCGCATTTTGAGAAACGCTCAAACATTTCCCCAACAATGGTTCCAATGTGATTCTTCAAATTTGGAGTACGAATAGTGAAAATTACACTGTTTAAGATGACACAAAATTCATTTTTGAGTATTCTTTTATTTTTTCAAATATTATACAAATGTAATTTTTACTTTCTCGTATACGTACGTATACGCGGAGTAATATACGTAGTATACAGAAAGTTATGTAATGCTGCCCGAAAAAACTGTGGATTTTCGGCAGCAAAAAATTAATTGCCGGGCCCTCACAACGAAGAAGTTGATAAATCTAGTTACCAAATTAAGAAAAAATACCCTATCACATGGAGTAGTCAGAATCTTTATTTATGTATGGGTCCTTGATGTCCGTCCGTCCGTCCGTCCGTCCGTCCGTCCGTCCGTCCGTCCGTCCGTCCGTCCGTCCGTCCGTCCGTCCGTCTGTCTGTCTGTCTGTCTGTCCGTCTGTCCGTCTGTCCGTCTGTCCGTCCGTCTGTCCGTCTGTCCGTCGTATGTGAACAAACCTAGCGCTTAAACCACGTACGATCCTTTCCAAATTGAAGAAATCCCTGCCCATCTGACTCTAGATGAACCTTTGAAATTTTGGAAAACATTCTATAAAATTTGGGGATACTTAACATGAAGACCCCTACACATTTTTAAAATTTTCTCGAAAAGGGCTCCGAATTTTTTCTTTTAATTTCTTGATAGAATAGAGTAAAATACACTTATAAAGGTGGCATAGGTCCTATTTCCACTGTTAACTCTAAAGTTTGGAAAACTCCAAGTGTTTGAATTTTATTCGGCACACCTATAAAATTGGAGACAACGATTTTTTCTTCAAAAAAAATTATTGCCCATAAGTAACATTAACATGTTCGTTACAACATGTTAATGTTAGTTAACATTACCATTAACATGTTCTTCCATTAATGTCATGAATATTTTTTGAAACTTTTAGTAGTTTTCGTGCAATAAAGCATGCAATATTTGCAATTTTAACAAATTACAGAAACAAGATTTTCTTAAAAACGGCTCTAAATTTTTTCTTTAAATTTTTGGTAGGGGTAATACCAAATGCAAACCGATACATACCTATACACAATACCTATCCGATAACATAAACATCACATTGCTGTATTTATTTGTTTTGTTTCAAAAATCACAAAAATGTAACATTTTTACTTGTCTCTCACTTCGGTAATATTTACATTAAAGGCAAATTTTTTACATTATTAGATTTATGAGTATATGTGCTTTAAATAAAGTTAATTGAAGATTCTCGAAAACTCAATAGTTTTCTGTAAAAATGACCTCTAAATTCGGCATTTTCAGAAACGCTCAATCGCGATTTTCTCAAAAACGATTCCAAAGGTTTCATCATTTTTTTTCCAATGGGTAGTGCTAATCGAACTGTGTAATATGACGTACACTTCATTTTGGTGTATTCTTTTGTTTTTTCAAAAATTACCCAAATGTATTTTTTTTCAATATCTCTCAAGCCGTTAATATGCACATTTCCATCAATTTTGATACATTATTACATTTGTGAGTAGAAATGCTTCAAATGACTTCTAATGAAGGTTTTACATCTAATAAATGAAGTTTTTCGAAAACACAATAGATTCCTGTAAAAAATGACTTCCAATTTTGCATTTACAGTAATTCTTAATCGCCATTTTCTTAAAGACGGCTTCTAAATTTTCAATGGCAATTTCTATTTTGGACGAGGTTTCACTCTTCTTTAATATTCTTAAAGTCCTATTTACCATAAGAAATAATACCATTAAGAAACGGAAAATTAGAAAAAAATTCCAAAATATGTACTTTGGGTGGCGATAGATGGCAGCTGACCAGGGAATTGAGCAAGAACTTAAAGCCAGTTCACACCAAAGAAGTTAGAAAAATTTGCTACGAGAAAGTGTGTGCCATTCTGTAGCACCTCTAGTTATTTACTCGTATTCATTTATAGTAATTATGTAATTTATAGTAATTTACTATAGTAAATATATTGTAGTAATATACGTAGTATAGAGAAAGTTATGTAATGCTGCGGAAAATCGATTTCGAGATTTGAACGCAAATACACGTTTTGGGGTCCCCTGATACCAAAAAAGTGTTGTTTTTTTCAAAACGTCTGTTCGTCTGTGTATACTACTAGCGCCTAATCCACACATACGATCTTTTCTAAATAGAATCCTGTTCATCTGGCTCTAGTTGAAGGTATGGAATTTTGAACAACATTCTTTAAAATTTGGGGGTACTTTACATGAAGCCTCCAGGACATTTTCTCACCAATTTTTTCTTCAAATTTTTCCTATGGATAGTGCTAATTACTCTGTTTAATAAGTTGTACAGTTTATTTTGTTGTATTCTTTTGTTGTTTTTTTTCAAACATTACAAAAATGTATTTTTTTAAATATTTCTCAGGCCCTTAATATGCATATTTCCATCGATTTGTATACATTATTACATTTGGGAGTGGAAGTGCTCCAAATGACTTCAAATAAAGTTTTTCGAATACTCAATAGATTCCTGTGAAAAAGAGCATCAAATTTCGCATTTACAGAAATGCTACAATCGCCATTTTCATCCTTCACCAACAGCTACAAACTTTTTCAATTAAAATTTCTATTTTGTACGAGATTTTTTACTCTTCTTTAATATTCTTAGAGTCATATTTTGGTTTTAATATTAAAAAGACAACAGTTGATAAAATGTCAAGAAAATGTACTTTCGGTGACGGTAGTTGGCAGCTGGCTAGATAATGGGAGTTAGATCTTAAAGCCAATCCACACCAAAGAAATTAGAAAAAATTGCTACGAGAAAGTCTGTGCCATTCTGTAGCACCTCTAGTTTCGAACTACACGTCCAAAGCGGTTCTATAAATTTCATTTCAACAAATGTAAGTATTTTGTTATAACTTTCAAGTCAAAAGGAATTTTGTTTTACCTGAATTACCACCTCTGTCGTAACTATAAATTCCTTCTAATTATCCTGTATTCCTGGCGTTTAAGCTAATTTCACCTATTTAGAAATAGTATTTCTCACACATTTCTATGATCTATTGTGATCATGATCATTTGTGATCACTTCATGATCTATTGTGTTTATTATTCTGTCTCACTGATCTATTGTAAATATTGTTTGACTGTGTGTATTTTCTCTCATCATTATTGAAAAGTGGTGTCGCTGCGTTGTTCATGGAGAATTGTTTGTGGCATGCAATATGATATATAATTACGCCAATTAATATTCTTTTGTTCCTTATATTGATTCGCCACCACTAGCCACACGCCTGGTCTATTTTATTTTCTTGAATTGTGTAAAATAAAATGAAAAAGAGAAACGCGAATTGTAACCAACATGAAACCTTTTGAATGCAATGACAGGATTCATAACTAATTTTGCTCGTGAATTTCATGTATATTGTGAAGCGCTCTGAGACAGAATTTGTAATATACGCGATGCTGCCGCACCACGCGTTCGTTTTGTTCGCCTCTGCGTTTGAAAATGCAAAAATTCAAAGTGACAACCACAAGTTCTCAGACGGTAAATTATCGTCTTTGTCGTACAACGCATTTATTCGTTTGTGGGTTCCAGTGGATACGAACCGAGAATATGCTTCTCCATTCAAACCCACTAGTATTACAAATTGTGTCTTCCATTTCTGGTTTCCAACACTTTTTTTTCTTTCTGCTGCTAAATTTCATTTGCTTAAGAGCCTTTCATAAAGTATGGTTGCGCATCTGTTGTGAACACTTCGTCTCCTACTGCTTTTTCACTCTCATATATTTGTCTCAGTGAAAGTCGAAATATTGCTAATTTAAAATCCCATTCGTATGCTTAACAAAATCTCAAAATAAATATACTTAGAACTATTCGTTTTGCCGGGAGAATATTATTATTATTATTATTATTATTATTATTATTATTATTATTATTATTTGTAGATTCTCATGCCTGCTGCAATGAGATGTCGAACGATTGAAGTTCTTTAAAAAACAGGACTCTCATTTTACTCGCCAGAGAATTTTTAAAATGGCAATTCCGAAGATCATAATTTATGATTGAGAAGATATAAAAACGAAACTTAGATGTAAATTAAACTTTCTTTATTTTATATTTAGTTTAGTTGGAAGTGACTCAATTAGATTTGAATAGTTATTTTAAGTTGTGCTCAAATGGAAGCATGTATGCTCTGCTTTGATGTAGAGCAAGTCGAAAACAAATATTCAAAGGGTTAAAGCAATCAATAATCAATTTTATAATTAATAATACAAGTAAATATTGTTATAAATGATTTTCAATTTTTATTCATGTGCAGAATTACTAAAAACTGCGTGGTAACTCAAATCCGGTTATTAGATTTTATTAAAGTCGGTAGGTGTGCTGTCGGCGGCAACAGTCGTTGGTTTAACGCGAAATATCTCGGCATCGAGTCGCTTTTAGAATATTAGATTGAACTGAAAACGGCTTATTGGCTATGCATCTAATTTTATTTTAACACAAAACATACAGGTACACTTATATTACATTTATTTTTACTATTATTCTATGACAATTTTTTAACATTGGCCTGAGGAAGCACTAGGCATACTTTCTTAATCGATGTCTGGCTAAGGTACAATTGATAATGCTGATGTCAAAAGCTTATAGGTTCTGCGGGCAAATAATTGACATCTAATTCATTACTTATGAAATCAAGCTGTTGTGTCGTTAGTCATTATTGAAAATGCTTCACAGAACGATCGGAGTTGCCATGTCTGGTCTTCAGTTCGATTAAAAATTCAAGTTTGCTGAATATGGTAGGAGGGACTGATAGAAACTGCTTAAAATCTTACGCCCATCGTTTGCAACATGAAAATATGCGCGTACGCATGAATGCAAACGTAATTCCAGATTTAGTAATGTTCGGTAAATATAATAATGTAGAATGTAGGAATAAGCGCTGCACGCTCTCTCGATGTGAAAATTTTTCATCAGCGAGCTGAACGTGTGTGGTAAGAAACGACATCGCACTGATGTCCAAGGATAAGTTACCGTATAATTAAAACAAGACGAAACAGAAGTTTTGGTTAAGATTTAATTTTCTGTCTTGGTACCTTTATGATTCTGGATGTGATTTAAAATGCATTTCTCATAAAAAACTAGAGGTGCTACAGAATGGCACAGAATTTCTCGTAGCATTTTTTTTCTTTGGTGTGGACTAGATTTAAGGTCTTGCTCCATTCTATGGTCAGCTACCATCTATCGCAACCGAAAGTGTTTTGTTTTTTTTTGTTTGCTTTTTCTCATCTTTTCGGTTTCTTAATAGTAGAACCGAAATATTTCTTCAAGAATATTCAAGAACATTGAAAACTCGTCCTAGGTAGAAATTTTTATTGAAAATTGTGGCCATTTTTAAGAAAATAGGGATTGAGCATACTAATTGAGCATTAGCGAAATTTGGCGCTCTCTTCCATAGGAATTTACTAAGTTTTCGAAAAACTTCATTTGAAGTCCTTTGAAGCACCTCCACTCACAAATGTAATAATGTATACAAATCGATGGAAATGTGCATATTAACGGCGTGAGAAATGTTTTTTAAAAAAATACATTTGTGTAATTTTTGAAAAAATAAAAGAATACACCAAAATGAACTTTACGTCATATTAAACAGTGCAATTATCCCCAAGCGTCAGAAAAAATTGAAGAAAAATTTTCGAGACAATTTTGAGAAAATGGCTTTTGAGCGTTTCTGAAAATTTGCAATTTTGAGGTCATTTTTACAGAAAACTTTTCAGTTCTCGAGACATTTTATTTGACATTATTTAAAGCACATGTACTCATAAATTTAATAATGTAAAGAAATGGTCTCTAATGTAAATATTACCGCCGTGAGGGCCAAGTTATTTTTTTTTTGTATTTTTTGAAAAAAAATAATAGAGTAATATGGCGTTTAAATTAATCATCGGATAGGGTTGATTGGGCATTAACCCTACGAAAAATTTAAAGAAAAAATATGGAGCCGTTTTTGTGAAAATCTTATTTTTGTAATTTTTTAAAATTGCTAATATTGCACGCTCTATTGCACAAAAACTACTAAAATTTTCATAAAAGTGTACATGAAAGAACCTAATGAAGGAACTATTTATTCACGACAAATTTTATTTGAAGGGAAAATCTGTGTCTTCAATTTTATAGTTGTAGGAAGATGCCGAAAAAAGCAAACTTTTGCAATTTTCGAAAATTTCGAGTTAACCGTGAAAATAGGACATACTCCACCTTTATAAGTGTATTTTACTCTATTTTTACAAGGAATTTAAAGAAAAAATTTAGAGCTGTTTTTGAGAAAATTTTGAAAATGTCTGAAGTGCTTTATGTAAAGTATCCCCAAATTTAAAAGAATGTTTTTCAAAATTTCAAAGCTTCATCTAAAGCCAGATGAACATGGGTTTCTTCAATTTGGAAAAGATCGTACGTGTGGTTTAGGCGCTAGGTTTATTCACATACGACAGACAGACGGAGAGACGGAGGAACGGACGTTTTGCTTTCAATTAGTGTTTCTGCATCAAGAACCCACAAAAGATTGATTCTGGCTACACCACGTGTTTGAGGACTTATTTCTCTTAATTTAGCAACTGATTTTCTGCACTTCGTCACCAGAGCCTGGCAATGAATTTTTTTCCGCCGAAAATCGGCCTTTTTATCGCGCAGCATTACATCACTTTCTCTACACTAAGTATATTACACCGTATATACGTACGTATACGAGAAAATAATAATACGATAAAGGATAGTCTCCTACTACCAATCCTTTTTACTCTCGAGCTGGACACTAGTACGCCAAGTAAATTTCAGTGTCAAGAAGCATGAGCAATCATGGGTGACGGGATGGATTGGCGGCGGCGGAGGCAGCGACGGCGGCGGCAACGGCGGTAGGGGCGAGTTAAGAGTTGACATTGATGGCAGCGACGGTGGTGGGGAGCGGCGGAAGTGGTGGATGCGGTTGGGGAGTTGGCGGAGGCGATGTTGGAGTTGACGGATGCGGTGAGTGCCAACTGAGCAGGAGGCGAGGCCGGAATTGGTGGAGGCACTATCGGAGTTGATGGAAGCGATGTAGGAGTGTCGGAGGCGGGGGCGGGAGCGTGGGTGGGGGCGGGGCGGGGACGGGGCGGCGCCGAGTTGCAGGGGCTGCGGATGTGGCGGCGCAGTGCCGCGCTCGTTTCCGCTGGGCTCTCATGGCCCTCACCCTATTCCCCCTTCCGCTCTCAGCTCTGACTCTTCTCGCTTCCCGCTCAGCCGCTCCCGTCGCTACGGCTGACGTTCATACGCTCCCACTGCACCCGATGGCTACGTTTTCACCACTCCGAATCAAGTCGTCGCTGTCACTTAAGTGAGCTCCATGCCCAAAAATGAAGCCCTTCTCCTTTGGCCGATAATAATCAAATATAGTTTCACATTGATTGTGCAGAATTGTCAATTGAAAAAATATTGTTAAACCTAATGCATATTATTGAATATTATTTTGGACACGTATGACAGGGTATATCAATTGTAGGAGATTCATATTTAGTGCATAATAAAAATAATGTTTCCCTTAAAATTGTGTATTATTATTATTATTATTATTATTATTATTATTATTATTATTATTATTATTATTATTATTATTACTAAAAGTCATCAAATGTGATAATAACATTTCATGTAGTTTAATCATATATTTACTTTAACTTAGCCAAATTGAATTAAAATAATCTAAAAAACTTGTTTTACCAATTCTGAGAGACAAATAGTGAGTCTAATTGCTTGTAACGGTTGCCCGTCAATATGCCTCCGGTCCCAGTACTATTTCCATCGTTCACAGCCAACACGACTTATCTCGTTGTTTCCGCCGATTTTCCTCATCCCTAACTCTTTTTGTAGGCACCGCCTTTTTTCCGCTGCCTTCAACATGTCCTCTGTCTCACCATTTCCTTTCTTGCCGCCTCGCTTCCTCAAGCTCTTCTCTCTCGTTTCGCCAGTCACTCGTCTCACTTCTCATCCATTTTGTTACCAACTTTGCTATAGACTCAATTGCTCATTCCGTTGTTCGTTCGTTCCTCCACAGCAACGTAACAGATCATTCCTGCGGATCTCTGCAATGACTTGCAATAGAACATTTATATTGCTGTGCAATGAATAAGCAATGCCTCAATATAGATGATCACCTACGCGCATCTCAGTCGTTGCCCAGTATAACCACACATCCACATTTTAAATATAGATAAACACATTATTGAGTATTCTCCAAAATATTATTTCATTTACTGGAATAAAGGAAAATAGAAAACAATTTTGAACATTTACAATCATTATGCTATAATTTGCAATATTACACAGACGCTTACTTCCACAGTTTCATTATCGTTTTCATTCTTTGGCATCTTTTTGCGTGAGTTACAGAAAATCCACAAAATGACACCGTGTAAGGAGCACACCGCTATTTATGTTGATCATGTTACTTGGATGCATTGAAGACGCATGGTTTAAAAAAAATCCTCGAAACATGTCTGCCGCTGTAATTGACGAATAGTTTGTTAATAAATTTGTTTGTAGAAGATTATTTATTTGCCTCCCGTTATATCATACAATAATGGAGTTTCACAATATTTTTGCAGAAATCATCCAGTTTAGAAATGTAGAACTTATCAGAGACACAAAGGCAAAAACAAATCGCATAAAAGCAAAATATAAATGTTGAAAGTGTGATTTTATAGTGGTTTAGAGCTGTTTTTTGAAAATAGTTATATTTCTTAAAATTCAATGTTTACTGTAATCAAGATTTTTCATTTAAGAGTCACAGTTATCTCGATTCTATGATTGAATATTCTTAGAGAATATATATGCACCGTTTTCGTCTTTCCCTGCGACTGATACTACTCGATTAACAGAAGCGTAAGCAACAAAAGGCGTAGGTTGAGACCTCTTGTGCATGGAATGAAAACAACAAACACACCCTACAATAATTTTACATTTATACTTTTTATTGATAGTAGTTCTTAACCCGTTTTTAAGTGTAGAGTACGGATAAAACTTCATTTTTTATCTATACTCAAGAATACACTCCATCATTAATACTTTTATATTAAAACCGTATCTTGTAAGATTTTCCTGTCCTAACAATAAACCACACGTCTCGCAGCTAACCCTGTACCTTGCTCGTGTCCCACCAGCCCGTCGCACCCGTCGCCCTCCGCGCCCGCCGGTTGCCTGAGGGGAGGGAGAGGCTGTGACGCGCTGCCGACGCGCTTTTTCTCGCTGCTGCGCGCGCTGCCCGTCGCGGGGGGGGGGCACTGTGTTTGCGCCCGGGGACGATGCGTGAGTGAATATGAGAGGGAGGCGCTCTGACAGTGGAAAATAGCCAGCCGCGTTTCAAGTCGGGGCGAAAGAGGCGCCCGCCGCGAGGCACAGCCGCCGCGATGCGATGCGCAAGGGGGCCACGCGCCACGGGCACGCCCACAACCACAGCTGCCACGCCGCCACCAACTCGGCTAGTGCCATCGCCATCGCCACCACTTTCGCCCTTGCCATCGCCACATTCAGTCGTATCCATTGCTCCTGTGCAACTAGTGCATTGGTCTTACTGTCGCCATCGCCATTTGCATCACCACAGCCACCGCGACTGCCTTCGCCACATCCGTAGCCATCTCCATCTGTAACGAAACAGCGCCCTCGTCAATGCGACCGCAATCGCCAACGTCACACTCGCAGAACCCTCAATCGCTATTAACATAGCCAGCGACATCATTCCGCGCCGTCGTAATTGCGATTCCCACAGTCACACTTGCCATCCCCTCCGTCCTAACCACAAGCACCACCACTGCCACTGGTACATCTAGCGGCATGGCTATCACCACCGCCACTGGCAAAGCCATTGCCACTACCATCACCAACCGCACAACTACAACTACAGTCAACTTCGTTACCATAGCTGTAACACATAGTACCATAATCACAAACACAAATATAGACACCTCCGCAGCTACAAATGGCCACCTCCTCCACGACCTCTATCGTCACTTCACCATCAGCACCGAAACAAAGGTTGAACATTTACTGCTAGGCGCGCCCGCTTCTAAAACTCTCCTGCCTCCACATCCACCGCCACTAACATCGCCCAAATTTCTCCGCAGTCGTTGCTGTCACCCCCATTGGTATCACCACCGCTACTAGTTTTACCACTGCTGCCACCTCCACCACCAGCGTGATTGGTGCCACAGCACAGCAACTGTCATCGCCATCCTACCGCCACAACTGCCACTTCACTTAATTCTATCGTTTTCTCAACCATCACAACCATTGTTACCATTAGCAGTCACATCGCCATCTCTACCCTCGCTTTCCTTCGCTACCTCTGCTAGTCTCTCTGCTAACGCTACTTCCAAGAGCGCCATCGATACCTCTAACGCAATCACCCCTACCACTAGCACCATCCCCATCTCCACGAATGCGCAGTGACGGCCCTGGAAATGCCGAGATCTCCACCTCCGCCTTCATCGCCGGCCCCACCGCTTCCGCCTCCGCCACCGCCGACATTGCCTCAGGCGAGAAGCTGATGGGGCAGATGCGGCCCGATCTGTGGTTGCTCGGCTTGTCTGGCTGATTAAACAAGAAAATAGGGAAGACGCCCTCCCAGTGTTGTGGAAAATGCTCGGGGAACAATACAAAGAGCTCGCTGTCTGCGCATATTTTAAAGTGGATGATGTGATGAAGCACGGTCTAATACATCTGTTCCTTTTGAGCCTCGGTGCTCCCAGAATTAATTGATGTAACTGAATCACCCTCAAACATTAAGGTCTTTATAATATTCTCCGAAGGCAAATTTTGTTTCATTCGGTTCCCAAAACCGAATATTCTTCTGGATTTCTTTTTTCTTCTGGAATAGTTTCTATGATCTCAAAAAGGAGAGTTCCTTTACGTATGTCATATTGTAAGTACGTGTATAACGTTTCACTCTTCTCACTCTATGAGTGGAATTTGTATTTATTGAACAAAAAATATGTAAATCCTTCATTCTGGCTGATCTACACAATTCCAAACTCACCTATTTAGTACTTCCGCAATAGAACTGTGGTACTAAATTGTTTATCTTCAATATATGTACATCGTTGTCACGCAAACAAATTACATTATACAATACTGCTATACCAAATAAATATCTTAATATTTAAAACGCACCAGTGTATAATAGAACTTCACGTTAACAATCAACTTTCAATAGACGCTTTAATAGTTAAATAAAATATTCAACTAATATATTTCACTCATCAATACCCTCTTGTACAGCTACTTAATTATTTCAATTAGAAAAAATAGGGAAGGGGTGGGGTTTCACATGCGAGATTCCTCGCATGGATACGCTGGTCCTTATTAATACCTCACTATATTTAAGTTAACGACATGTTCTTTCTCATTAAAATGTTAAACTAGCTTCTTTTTTAAAAATCGAAACATGCTATTTACAAATGTACTACATTGTTATCCTACGTTAGAAAATAGTCTTCCTCCTGCATTCGTATTCTTCTAGTTATAATATTTATATTCCCCTCAGTTCGACACTGCAGCTACTTCTCAAATTAATCTCAGAAACCATGGTTCATGAAACATAAATATCATAGAAGTTATTGTAATTTTCTCTTCCAAGTATCATCGATAAAGAATTTCCTCTCTCACTTCACTCAGTCAGGGAGATTGGACTCCTGTTAACAAACTAGGAAATTGTTACGCTTGTTTCTAATGGAAACTCCCCTTCTTCCCAATTGAATGACTAGATTGAGGGAACAGTGCCTATGAACCTACTAAGCGGCGGCGCTTCACATCTCCCCGTATTCATTTTCACAGTCGATAGAAAATTTCTAAATATTTTCATCTGGTTTCTGTTAAAGCTAGATCTTCCAAAAAGAGCGGGAATCGGCGTAGCTTTCGCCGGTGATACCTCGTTTGGCAGCAACAAGGTTATTCCCCTTTTCCTCCGCAGCGAACGTCAGTCTACCGGTTCTCCATTCTACTGCGTCGCATCTTTGAGAGTGCTTTTTTTGTGCACCCCTCACAATGATATGCGATGTGCACGTATCTGTATTCGCCCAATCACAATTCAAATTATTTCAAGAAAAGTAATGAAACTTTTTACATGAGCTTCATCTACAGTCGTAGCATCCCGGCGATGATATCCAGAAGAAATATTATCTCCCAATATGACATTGAACAGCACCATTCCAGGTCAGAATTGTTTGTGTGTCCCCTCGCCGACGACGACTAAAATCTCCCGCCCCTCGATCTACGACGGTGAACACTTCCGGTCATTGCTACTTCTTCGAGTACCGCGAAAATTAAGTTAAATTCGGTGCCTACGTTCAACCAACACTGCGCATTTGGAAACCGCCGATTCGTATTGAATGTACCACAGGGCCTTTCTAGGGGAATAGCAAGCAGTCACAAACTGCACGAATGCGGCCTTGAAACGCATTATTCAAAACATCTCTATCCTATTTTACTTACATTTTAATTCATGTGTCAGTCTCCACACAACAATATAAACTCATATGTTCTCACAAAATTATAAAATACGCGCATTAGAAGAACCTTCCAGGACTACAGTAAGAAATATATTGTTTGTTGGATTGAAGCATTGAATTGATACTACTACAAGATTCAAAATCTTGAATATCATAAATTTATGTTGAAGGATTACACACTTTCTCGTACTGAATTTCAATTGTACGCTTTTCCACGACGCAAATGATCCTTTTAAGATTTCTAATCAAATTTTCCATGCTGTCCCGACTTGTCGCTGTGTCCACCGCGATCAACGGAAGGGAAAAATTAAAACCCTGGTTGAGAAGTCGGACTGTGTATCTCTGGGCGCTGGTCAACCCAGCGTGGCGTGTCCCCGCGCTCCGGCAGGCGGCGGGCACCCGATGCTATCTGCGACGCGCTGGGGCCGGTCGGTCGGATTCCGGGATTTCAATACGCGCGGTTATCGGCCGAATTATTGTAATGGCCGGCGCGTATCCGCGTGAGTTAGAGGCGCGCGGACGCCGGCCACCCAGCGCCCGGATGCTATCGCCCGCATTTACATCGGCGCTGTCGGCGGCCGCCCAGCCGCCCGCCCTCCCGCCTGCCCGCCGCTGCCGACCGCCGCGCCGCCCCGCCCCGCCCCGCCCCGCCGTCGCGTCGCCACCCACTGCACGCGGCCCAGGCGGCGCGGCGCGGCGCGGCGAGGGACAGACGCAACAGTGCAGCACACTTCTCTTGTTTTACGGTGTACTTGTAGATCTTTTGCAAAATACGGGAGCGCACTGATACGCTGTCAATACGGATTAAAAGGTGTGTGGAGGCGTTCCGTGCAGCACGTACAGCGATTTCATTCCCTTCAAGGTCTTTGTAAGAACTTCCCTTCAAGATCCCTTCAAGATCTTTCAATTTTGTAGGAATAAATATGTTAATTTTCATTACGTTGTGGATCATCCTATGCATTTCATCTGCATGAATCTCAAACTTACGTATTATTTATCTCGGATTTTTAACGTTGGTTATGTGAAATGTTAGTTTGCTCGAGCAATCTAACGAAGAAAGAACGTTTTTCTTAAATTTGAAATATGGATTTTTCTTTCATTGGTAGTTGCTCATTTAATTTTTAATAACCCCAAAGGCGCATTTAAATTTCAAATGTTGTTATTATTTATTAAAATGACTCTTGTTCCTTCGCCTTTAGAAACGCACTAAGAAAGCCTGGTGGGGAATTAATTAATTAATTACCAATCATTGGATTTAAGGCTGAGAGATTAGGGGTTAAATAATTGGTCGAGTTCTCGTAAAGGAAAAACGGAAAGTTAAGGTTGTAAGAGTCAATAAGATGTATTTAAAAACCAATCAAAATGTTTTAAACGTATTAAAATGCTATTAATATTATTAACTTTCTTAGAGCACTTGAAGGTTGAAAGGTGGTCTGCAAAAACATAATATGCCTTTTACATGGTTTATTCTGTCTCGAGCCGCAGTTACTCAGGCAATATCCTTGTGAAACTTCAGTAAGGATGAAGGACAGAACATTCATGTGTATGTTCTTCCCAAACGGGAGGTCGGGCGAGCACACTCTCAAAAAGCAGTCTTACAAAAAACTATAAAACACTCATAAAAAATATTTTAGAAACTCTGTCCAACAAAATACCATCTAGCTGGCCCGGTGGACGAGATCGCTAAGGCAGTAGTGTTGAAGTGATCTAGGTTCGAGTCCCGCCTCGGGCATGGTTGTATTTGTGTTCGTCCTCTAACCCGCCATTACTATTTCATTTCATCTTCATAGTTACTCTAACGTTAATTCCAGTAGTGGTCGTTAATGACCTAGATGTTGATGCGACCTTGAATACCCCCCCCAAATGCCATCTGTTCTACAAACAGTTTTCTTATCTCCTTAGTCTGGGATATTTTTCCGATTTTGTCCCAAGTCCTCCTCAGCTGCTATTGGCTATTGGCCCCTAAAGGACAATTGCTTAATTTTTTTATTCTTTCGCTCTACTAATGGTAATATTGAAGTAAGACATTTCTCTAGGACCGTTTAATAATATACGTATCCCTGCTATATATTTAATCGACGAATGACATCGATTACACACTCCGTGGATTCCAATTCGGAATCCATAATCTGTCGACCATTCACACTTCCAGAATTTTCGGATTTCATGGATAGAATTGCATTCTCTTTGCAATACGCGTTTCTTTTGAACATATAAGCAATTAAATCGATTCCTTTTGATCAGTAGCTCAAGCATTTCCTCTTCCCGCTCTTTTTTCTTAGTTTTTTCTTTACTCTCTGTCAAGTTTTCCTTTGTCACAAAGAGAATGAATAGACACCTAATCTGGCATATGCAGAAATATCCCAATATCCCTTCTCAAGCACTCGTGGCATTTTCTCAAACATACGCCCCTCCCCATTTTTCTTCGAATATTAGCAACAAAACTGGTGGAGAATATTAATACCTAGTTCCTCGAAATAAACTGAAAAAAGTTCAAAAATTTTCTTTTATTTTGCAATGTTACAAATTAATATATCTTTTCAACATTCCGCCTGCAATTCTCTTAAGACCTGCTTACAATGAAAATTGCAGGGAATTAGCAGTTCTGAAACAATGTTATTGTAACGAATGATAACCACTACATGTGATCACCATCAACCTCCGTGGAGTCAATACGAAGCTGTTTCTATCGCAGGAACAGAGACGAAGGATTAAACATGTCAACAAAAACTTTACCGAAATGTTCATTCAAAAACTGACGGGGTACGTGAGAAGAGCCTATTGGATAAAATGTGGTATGTTGTTATTGTTATTATTATTATTGTTATTATTATTATTGTTATTATTATTGTTGTTATTATTATTATTGTTATTATTATTATTATTATTCAGTTTTGTTCTTTGAACATTTTAATATTATTTTGTCATTGTCAATAGATGTGATCTGAGGAGAATTAATTTCAATTAGAGTAATATACCTTTTTATTGTTAAGTATGAGAGTGTAAGGATGTATTTGATAAATGAACCGTGACTGCGATTGCGATTCGTATACATAACGTCTACAAAACTAATTAAAGTACTTTTTGATGACAAGCGTCGCCAGTTCTTCAATCGTTTATTATTGGACTTGTTTTCCCGTCTCGCAGGCATATTCGAAAACTCTTTAAATAAAAACAAAATCTATTTAGCACGTGTACAAATTAAAAAAAAGAAATTATCTGGTCTCTATACATTACATTTAGAAGTAAATTCGTCTACATGGAAATTCATAGCACAACTACGTCTTGGTTGTCGAATACTGCACGTTGTACAATGAATAATTATGAAACAGGGCAATTAAACGAGTAGGTTAATTCTTACAAGATTTTATATTAGCCAAAACACAACTTAAAATCTCATTAGCAGTCTCATATATAGAGAAAAGGGGACAGTTTATTAACGTTAAATAGACATCAGCTCTGCTGAGTAACGTAAGCACTTTAGCCCTCTGCGCGCTGCGAGCGAGGCAGCAGCTCTGAGCAAGGTCCGCTGTGCGCGCTCCGCAAAAGTTGGGCGCAATAAATATCGCGGCGCGCAGCCTCCCACCTCCCACTTCCCATTAGGCCCCCGGGGCGACCGCGCGCCGACGCGGGCGCTCCCTCATTGTCACTGCGGGAGGCGGAGGCGGAGACCGCGGGGGCAAGGGTCGGAGGCGGCAGCGGCGCCGAAGGCGAAGTGAAGGCAGAGAGGGCGTGGTGGAGGGGAGGGAAGTGGTGGGGTGGGGGGCATTTCGGGCGCTTGAGGCGGTGGGGTTGTCTGGTGCGCCGGGGGAAGGGATGGTGGAGAGCGGTGGGAGCGGCGGGGGCGACGGGAATGGCGAGAGCGGCGGAAAACCGGGAAGTTGTGGCGGCAGGGAAGGCGGCGGTGGAAGGGGCTCAGGCTGCGGCGGGGAGGGGGGGGGGCGAGGCGGCGGCGACGTCGGCTCATGCGGCAGCGGGAAGAGCGATGTTCGGGAGCAGAGAGAAACCTTGCTGGTGGAAAGAACGGTGCAGATGAGCAGATTCCTCTTGTGTAGTGGCTAGTGCAGTCGCTCGGTTCCTCTGCATGCAGGGGTTCAAAAACCTAGTACGTAGGTTGTGTAACTTGTGGTGAACAGATAGTATTAGCTGTACGTTTATACTGTACCCACTTCTTCATTATACTTTATAGCATCATCAATATCATACATTCATTATTCTTGGCATGGATTGCATGTGGTCATTGGAAATCATAATCATTGGGATGTGACATGAGTAAATATCGTTGTGTCTTTAGGAGGGAAACTGCTTGAATTTCCTTTGCTAGTTTTTTGTCACTCTTCATCCTTTTTCCAGTTTTCTTACAATTTGTTTCATTGGTCTAAGTGTCCCTTAATATTATCTTCTGTTTTCTTCAATCTTTTCCGTTGCCACCCTGGCCATCTTCTTATTCATATACCAGTCTATAAGCTAATATTCTGTTGCAATGAGTATCTTACCTTTTTTTCCTGGACTTCCACTCTCGTATGTTCTGCGTGTTGCATATTTGATTCACGTCATTTTCTCCTTTGCCTATTTTCTTTTTATCAATATTTTTCTGTGACTTCAGCGTAATTACAAATTTGTAAATTATTGCTTTGAGTTCCTTCTTTATATATTTGTTTTCTTAGAATGGCATTTAGGTATTCAGTAAGGGGACTTATTTGTTGAGTCTGTTGGTGAACTTGTGAGTTTGTTTGTAAGTGTGTGTCTCCTCCCTCCTTCTCCCACTTCCTCTCTCCGTCAGTTCCATCTCCCCTCCCTTTCACATATTCATACACATTGTTACGTAGTTCTATGACTAGGTATTTAAAGAACTTCATCGACTAACTTTCCTTTCACTTCTAACTCAGTCTGAAAACAGTTTTTTGTTTTTGATGTGAATATTTTAAGAAAACTAAATTGATAGAACGATATAAATATTCTATCAATTTATGAATTTCCTCAATGAATATCAACGATATTTTACGCATCAATCCAATTAACCCTAGCAATACAAAGGAATAGATGGTCACATGCATTACCAAGGGGGAGCCTTCGGAGCTCACCGTATAAAGTTTGATTTTGTTTATGTTTTTGGCGATTTTTATAAATGCATAAATGAATATAATGAATAAAAACATGGCATTCTTTTAAATAACAACTTTGTTTAATTTCTGGGTCTACAAATGAAAAAATACTCGATTTTCTCGCATCATGTTTGTATTTAATTTTTGGGCGAAAAATCGATTTATGTTTATAACAGAGTAATATATTAAAATATACTGTATTAAAACTTAAAATGCTACAAATATTTCGAAAACGTATTCTGAATGTTCGGTTTTCAAGAGAATAGTTTGGATATTTTATCTGCAGCCAAAGACGCTATAGTAACACAAATTAAAACAAACACGTGTGATAAATTTCAACATATTTTGAAGAAAAAGAAACAATATCAATGATTTTTTGCTTCCTAACAACAAAACCACCTCCAACAACAACAACAACAATCATCGATGGATCTTTGAAGCCCTCTCCCTTGGTAACAACAATTATTCGCAGCAATTCGCCATCCGCGTTGGATCTGCTCTAAATTCTTTATAGCCAGTCGATGCCCCAAAGAAATGTTGCGCTGCTGACGACGCAATTGCGGGCGCAGGGTCAGCGCCAGCGATAAATTAGCCGTGGCTGGGGCCGTGGCTGGGGCCGTGGCTGGGGCCGTGGCTGGGGCCGTGGCTGGGGCCGTGGCTGGGGCCGTGGCTGGGGCCGTGGCTGGGGCCGTGGCTGGGGCCGTGGCTGGGGCCGGGGCTGGGGCCGTGGCTGGGGCCGGGGCCGGTGGCTCCAGCGCCGGGCCTCCGCGCCGCGCATCTGTTTGTTTCCCGCTAAGGCAGCGCGGCCGCGGGCGCCCGTCCAGGTCCCCGCTCCGCAGCGCGCGAGCGCCCATAAACCTCGTTTATTAGATCTGTGGCTCGGGCGTTATTTAAATTTTAAGCTGTGGCGCGCGGCGCGTGCTTTATAGCGTCGCCCGCTCGAGTGCCTGTGGTCGCTGCCTACCCGCTGGCCGCGCGCGTAGACGCTGCTGCTGTGGCCGTGGAGTGTTCGCGCGCGGGGTTGAAGATCAGGGTTGCTCAAATGCGCAAGCTTGGGCTAGGTTGCCCGCGATGGCCCGCTCCAGTGGCTCACGTGCCATTCACCTTTCCTTAGACTAGAGGCGTCTTTTGCCCGGCTGCCTCTTCTCCCGTCTCGCTCGGATGGCCTGGCCCGACAAGCAGCGGGCCACGTTGGCGGCCCGCAGATAAACATTGGGCCAAAGCACGTCAAGTGCGTAGCCCACTGGAGAAGCCCTGGTTTAAACGGGCCGTACACAATCACCGCGCTGCGCTGCGCTCGTTGGAAATCTCGAGAGGTTGTCATTATAACGTGCTCTATTGAAGGAAAATGCGACGTCGATAGATTTTCAACCGACTTAAGTGAGGTTCGTAAGGTCACTTACTTTTTCAATTGAATAATTTTCAGTTGAAGTTGAATGAATCTGAGTTCATTTTAAATCTTTTTCAAATGACCTAACACCTTCATAAACCATGACCTAACATTTTTGTTGCTTCGAGTAACTCAATGAATTCGCAGTATTGAAAAATAATGCTTTTAAGTTGGAATATATTACATGCATACATGCTCTTGGAATCATTTGTTCATGTCTAGCTTTGAAGAAAGGAACTTCAAGCCAAAAATGAAAGATACCCCATGTAGAGACAGGATGAAATAGTCAGCTATTCGTCATTCACTTTTCCTTCAGTACATAATGTTTTACATAAATTTCTAAATGTGGCATTTAGGAGAGTAACGAACAGCTGCAGCTGACATTGATTCTTTAAAACCAGGAACTTTCTATCTTCCCTTTACCATTAGTTTAAAAAAGTTTGTTTTTTTTTCTTCAAATGGACGTTTTCAAGTATGCGAAATATTGTGGTAGATATGGTTCTCAAACTCAAATCAACAAGCTCCAGGTCTGGAACGATCAAAGTTAAGAGTGGTGAAAGCACAATATTCGATGTATTCTTTGCAGTTGTTTCTTCTGAATATACGAGTCACTGTTATCTACGTATAAAGATGATATATGATTCTTAAATGTGAATGTATTTGTGATGCAAATTTAAGAACGTAAGATGAACATCGCTGATGTCTGACCCACATACCCTTTCAGATTCTTGAGAACTTCCAAAAGTGATCCTTGATCAGGGCATCTTCTTATCTAGATTTTCATATTTAAACATGTTTTTTCATGTATTTCATTTACTATATTTTCCGGGCTTTTAGTTTTCAGTTCATAGGAGTGTTTGAAAAAGTGAACCTTAATAGTCAAATACATCTTCTGCACTAAAAATAAAACCTTTAGACAAGTTTTTCTCATAAATTGGAGTATTCTCTGTGTAAAAGTAAAGTCAGTCCTTAATTTATGTCTTAACGAATATGACGGCAAGTATTGAAAATACATTTTGGAAAAAAACGCTTCTAAATGTGACCGTGCTTTTGAAATTTATCGCTTCTTGCTTCTGCCACAACCATATATTACTGCCCGAAAGAATTTATGTCCTTTAAATCAAGTAACTCGACTACTTGGATCAAGTTCTTTTTCTGACACACCCAAGAATGGCATATCATCATTCATGATGCAATAAAAAAAATAACAGTAATATGCATTCGAAACTCAACAGAGATTGAGCCACGATTGACTCTTAAAGAAAGGGTGTGTGAGCAACACGAAACCAAATGAACTATTGATTATGCACAAGCACAGGTACGGAGTAAAAAACACTAAATATTGGCTTCCATGATATTCGAATTTATTATTTTATTACTTCTCATGATATACGATTTTGTTGAATTTTTTATTTGCATTTGTTTCTTTGAACCAAAAGGTAAATTAGATAAGAATGTTTCTAATGACATGTGCAGTTATATCTTACGTGGGTTGATTTTCAACGTATGTAATTATTAGTAAATGTAGCAAATGTAGCATACATTGGAATTTCAAAATTTTCTGGTGTAATATTTTGGGAGCATCGTATATTGCTGTCTCTGAAATTCTGATGAAGCTCCCCGATTATGAAGTGCTTGGGGAGATGTCATGACTAATGTCTTGAATACAAGGAGTGACTGATAGATGATAAGCTTCAGCTACAAATGTTGCCTGATAAATCGTTTAACAATTGTGAAAGAAGCTGAACTCTCGTATACGAGTTGTTATCCCAAGCGCGTGCTCTCGTAGGAGGCGCAGTTGCACCAGCGCCGAGGAAGCCGTCGCCCCGCGGCAGCGCAAGAAGCCGCCCGCTCTCATTCGGTGCGACTCCTCCTCCAAGTCCTCGGAGGGAGCGGCAACTCGCCGACGACGGCGTAGACTGGGCCACGTCTCAATTCTTCATGCAAATAGTTATTTTCGTATTAAGTACGCCAAATGGTAAACGCTCACGATATATGAACGTGTTTCTACAACTGTATGAAAATTATATTTGAAAAAGTTCATAATTTTTTATTGGCGTTTGGTGTTTGATATCTCGAAGAACAAATGTCTATTCCGTGTAGGGCCATGAATGTGGAAGCGTTACTTAAGGGCACGTCTGTTTACTTCGAATATTTCCATGCACGAAGAATTTTTTCTCACTATAACAAGGCAGCTGTCTTGGCAACCGGCTTTTCCAATTGATATTAAAACGTGACATACATTACGTGCAGATAGCAATGCGCGCAATACATTTTTTTATAGTTATAAAAACAACTAATGTAACCTGTTGCAAAGAAATGACAGACCCGTAAAGTCATGCACCAGGGCTATGGAAGACAATAAACCAGTAAAACCGAGGAACGGCTCCCGAACTAACTCCTCGAGTACATCTCTTATTGAAAAAGAGGCATTGAAAAACCATGTGAGCAGTGGAACAATCGTCTTGCTTCCGGATCAGGTGAACTCACTGAATTACTGTTGGGAGAAAAGGGAAAAGAAAAGAAGAATATACGCTTTCTAAGTGATTTGCTTTTGGTTTATAGAGGGGAAAAATTAATAAACGCGTAAGAAATATCAATCTTTATTGAAGAATGAATGACTCAAATGAATAGTTTTGCAAATTATGCCATTTTACATTAATGCGGCACAAAAGAAGATAATTGACATTGTCACATTTAAGATATTAGTTCATCACAGTAACTGATTATTAAAGAATGTGTTCATTAGAAATATTCAGTACAAAACTGGCTGCACGCCGAAAAAGGCTGTAATTAAGATACCTGCAAGCGCTATACGCTTGCGGTAAAAACATCTTTCACGGAAAAATATTCAGTTTTCTCGGCGACAGTGACATCGAATGTTTAGGCCTGAAAATTTAACTGTGCACTGTCGTAGATAATATGCACGAATTAATATATTTTAAGCAAATTGTCATACCTTTTTTTTATTTCAGTATATTTAAATTCAACGCTACGTACAACTGAATCACATTTATTTGTGTAAAACATATATGTACGCTCGAGGGAGTGATTACATTCAGGCGCTGTCTGGAGGAGAACTCTAGTGGTAGTTCTGATCGATAATTTTCCGTGGATTCTCCGATCGAGACCAGGCGATTGCCGGATCAGTACACTAACAACTAGGACACGAACCGCGCGCGATATTTCCTTCCTCTTCCTTATCCTATCCTCGCCCCTTACTTACAAACACACACACACACACACAAGCTATCTCAATTGTTAGAAGAGGACGGAAGCTTAGAGTTTGTCTCGCAAGCTGACTTAGGTCGGCGCATGATCTTACCATCCAGCAAGCGAAGACACCTCTCGCCACCGCCACGTCTCGCAATACAAACATGCACTACACTTACGCGAGTAATGACCTTATCTGTTGAAGTTCTCGGAATCACTAATCAATGAAAAAAAAGAAACGATGGAGTGAGTGTAATGCCGTTGACCCACCAGATGCTTTTGGTCCAGCTAGAATCCGACCCGGTCCAGAGTGCAATCAGAGGAGGCGGGGCGGCGGCGGCGCGCGCGCGGAGGCGGTCGGGTTCGAGGGCCGCGGGCGCCGCACCTCAGCCTCCGCCTCCGTATAAATCGCGGCGCGTTTGAAAGGCGGCGTCCGCGTCTGGCGGCGGCGTTGGCGGCGGCGGCGCTGTCCGCGGGCGCGGCTTAGCGGCGACGCGCGGAATCAATTTTAATGGCGCCGTAAAACGGAGGCGGGCGCGGCGGCGGAGGCGGTGCGGAGGCGGCGAAAGCCTCGAGAGCTGTGTTAGGTTTCCCTGTATAGCACAGAACCCACCTCATGCATCGGAGAGGGGATTGCGTGCGTTTCAAACGGAGGCTTGTGAAAGGCTGTACCGTTTCAGACTTCAAAGGGGTACCGTTGAACTGGCAGATGCCCACTCCAAAATATGCTGATAATCACACAATGATTGCATTAGATTCAAATGACCATTACGAATTCGTAGATCAATTCGATTCCTGTAAACACTACACGCTAGGCTGAAAGAATTTTATCGCGAAAAATTACTGTTTACGAAGAGCTGAAGAGCCAAAAATTCGAATGATTATCTATGCGGTGGCGATGCGGAGGTGGCAAATATATCGAAAGTTGTGGCTTTGGTAAAGCAATGCAAAAATGTGCCTTGCTTCATTATTTTGCACCAGCTGCGCCTTGGAAATACTGTCGGTAAATGAGAGACAATACGATATTCCTGAAATGCCTTTATGTTCAATTGAGAATTTTCAAATTGCATTATGCAAACTTTATTTGGAAATACTTTTGAAAAAGAATGAAAACTACCTTTGACTGTTCCATTTCTTGCAGCAAGATGTCCTGCCGTTTTCCATTAGGTAGCCTTCTAGTCTGATCATCCCAATAGGCCTTTCTTCGGCACCAGCTCCTAAGGGGAACCTGGTAAGCCGGGCGCGTGGGCGCGGCGAGCCCGTGCTTCGGCACCGCGCCCCAGACCGGCGCGGCAGCGGTCACTGCGGTAGCCTTCCGCGGCCGCCGGTGGCTCGTTTGGCCTGTCCACTTGGGCAGCGGCGCTGTGGTCCGGGCGCCCGTGTTATCGCGTGTTGGGGCTTCCGTCACCAGCGAGGTGGACAGTGAGGGAACGAGCCTTCCACCGCGGTTCCCGTCGCAATGGATGAGAGTTTTAGAGGAGTTGGGCCTTATCGTTTCCAGAAACAGTGAAATTTGTCTGCGTAAACTACCATTCGTTTCAATCCACCCCGTCCATTACCGAGGTGACCCCCGTGGAGAAAACGAGAGCGGGTACAGCGACTGGGTGTTGCTGCAAGGGGCTTCTGTTAAATTGAGGAAGTTAAGCAATGTCCGTCTTTGACGTCTATTAATTTCTCATGCTCTTGGAATGGGGAAAGAATAAAACAAATGAGATAAGCAGGAATAGTATGGCGGTTTCTACATTTATTTGGCTGAAAGTTCTGTTGAAGGGGTTTAAAAAATAAAATAAATTATTTCTTTACATACTTTTATTTTGAGGGGTATGTTACTACTTAATGAATTAATTACTTCCACTGGGTTAATTAACATTACTTGTATTCAAAGTACTTTATGTCTGTTTAGAAATAGATTTGTTGTGACTGAGCTTCACTTATTTATGTAAAGAAATGACAAACTGCACGTTAAAATTTTTGTATAACTTCCTTCTTTAGTAGTATTTTAAGTAACTTCGGGTTTAATTCAGATTTATTTAATTTTTTTCCGCTAACTTACCTCCCTTATTACAGCAGTATATCTTGTAATACGTAAACAAAAATGTAAATGAAATATGATTAACAACAAATAACAACGTTATTTATTTTTACGTTATTAACGTTACATTAACGTAAGTTTTAAAACGATGATCATTACAGATTAATTAAAATTAATTTAGAGTTTATAACGAATAAAATATGCAATATTCTACATCGAGCAGAGAATTCTGTCTAATACGAATGTTCATTTCTGTCTTAATTATAATCTACGATTTAGATACATCGCAATAAAGCGGATATTGGTTGAAGTACAATACAATTAAGAAATACAATAATTTGGATGTAAACGTCATAACCTTGGAATCGCGAGTGATACTGTGACATATCGATATGTCACATGAAAATAAACTAACATTTATTTGTAGACTGTATGGTGGAATATGCATTAGGAAATTTCACGAGAGTATGGGCTTAGCAACGACCGTGAATAAACAATGTAGTTTTTGTTTTTTGTAAATGCATTAAGGGGTGGCTAGATGCCGAAAGTAGAAAATTTGGGATTGGGCGAAGAAGTTTAGACGATCGAAAGGTCAGCTACACCAAAATATAACGAACGAATGGATTGGCTGGGTGAGAGAAGGACGGTCAAATGTTATGAAAAAAGAGAAGGTAGTAATACGAAGTCTTCGAGGGGTGAATCATGCAGGAAGATTTCATTCGGACCGGCATCGCGTGTCTGAACTGATCGTAGGTTCGTGAGAGGGAGCGAGTGTAGTGCAGATAGTCAGAGTCGGGTTATCAGATTGTGAAATTTTAAGGTCAGTAAATGATATTGCAGATATTGCATGTGGAAGTAATATTGATGCATAAATTGGGACTTTGTCGGGAGTGGTAATCGAGTAATAGATTTCGGGACTATGTCATAGGACGTAATCGGGACTGATAATTTTGATAGTTTGAGACCAGCTTGGATAGGGGCAGAAGAGGATTTCTTGGGACTTTGGACTACGGCAAGCTCGCAAGATATTTCGACTGAGAAGTCTACGAGGGACATCAACGAAGAATAGATAAGTTAACCGCGGTATAAAACTGTAAATTCAAAGATATCTTGATCAAAGGCCTAACATCAAATCATTTATTTAATTCACTAAATTGTTTGCTAAAAAGGTAACAATAAACTTTGTTAAATTTTGTTCTGTAGAAAAGAAAGTGATCTTTCATTTAGTCAATTCAAACAGTAATGGACTAGGAATAGAATCATTCTATTTCAGATTCCCAGCAGCGCCGTATAGTCTGCGGATCCTATAATCCATTATAAAGGTAATAAGGATTATAATATATCGTGACCCATTGACCCAGCAAGCCGGACGCTAAGATCTTTGCAGGATATTAATGTAGAGAAATTTTGAATATCTCAATACGTATGGTCATGTGAATCAAGCAATCCTGTCATCTTTATAAAATTTAGAGACCATCAAACGTGTGCAAATGTAGAACATATATCATAAGACATATTCTACACCATGTCTTTCATAGATCTTTCGTCGGAACTAACCAGCAGCAGAGAAGGCGGTGGACCTATCGATCGTGACTCTGGTGGCGATTGTGAGAACTCACTGTGTCAGTATTGTTTGGGCCCAGCAGACAGAAATATATATCACTCGCTGTCTGGTGACGTACGGTGAGTGCTGACGCCTCCGCCACACCGCGCCGGTAGGAACGGACAAGCTGATTGCTGACGCCTTTAACAACATACGGCCGCCGTTGTCAGCGCAGCAACATCAACCGCGAGGGCAATCTTGTCTTCGGTAAGAGAGGTAGTTTCGCTCCTGGCGTGGGCGGCTGTTACGGCGTTGGTGAGAATGTAGTAGCGATCGTGACCGCGCCCTGTGTAAGGTTTTCTAACTCAGGAGGACGAAAATATATATCACATTCACGACTGCCCGATTGACGCAACATTCTACTACTGCGACGCCTGTTTTACTTACGAATCTTATTCCTAACGTAACTGTGTTTAGTGTTTCAGGTTTGGACACCAAAAATCTGTTGGTATTACTGTCTATATCTCGTCACTGTCTGTCAGCCAAGATGCCACTCAGTACGTACGTAGAAGTTCTCCAGGTTTTATCATCAAGAGGATTAAAACTAAAGATACAAAATTCAAATCCCTCGTCTTTCTTCAATGATGAACACCACCGAATGAAGTAATACACAGAGGCAATGAGTCCTCCTTGTAAGAAACGTTCCACGGTGGTAACGTAGGGGTTCGCGGGCTAGACGCGAGCATCAGCCGGGGTGGCGTGTTCGGGGGGGGGGGGGAGTCGGGAATGGGTGTGACCGAAAGGGGGGGAAGGTGCAGGGGGCGGGCCGCGCTGTCCGCTCGCGCCCGAAACACGCATCGCGTCCGCCTCCGCCCCTCGCGCCGCCATAAAGCAGCAGCTGCCGCCGCGCCGCCGCCGCCTTCTGTTCACGCCGAACGCTGTCCACCGACCGTCCTCTTGGCCCGCCCCCCCCCCCCAGCACCCACGGCCCACGGTGGCCCCGAATGGCTCCACTCCACCGACGGAGCAAAATTAAACAAAAATATTAAAAATAAAACCACTAAAAAATAAAAATTTAAAATATAAACGATACAATTATTTCATAATAACATATTTACATATTTCAAGAAGAATTTAAAAAATACAAATCAAGATTTTAGTCTATAATTTCCAATTGCTTTCATAATTCTTGGAAATAGAATAAAAAAAGAAATAGAAAAACAACATTTTAAACACTAATGGAACTAGAAAGGGAAGTCAAGATACACATTATTTTCGTTTTGTGACAGCTAAGGACCAGGTGAAATAACGTGTTTCTCTTCTTCTTCCAGTATCTCTATCTTCTAATTTCTGAATTTTCTTCCTATTGCGCCTGTTTTCTTCTTAACCTTTTCCTGGCCAATATTTCCATTTTAATTTTGCCATTAAACCAAAAATGATTTTTTTTATTTCTTCCTCATTTACTATTTTCCGTATATTTGATTTTGAGGTTTTGATCCAATCCTTTTTTTGCCTGGGGATACAAACTAGTTCAAAATATTTGGTTCCGTAGATTGATTCTCATTCTTTCTCTTTAGAAATCCGAATATGGACATTATTTCGCTCGTTTTATTTCAGTTTAAATTTTGCATTTTTTCATTGCTTGGAAAGCTCGCGCAGAAAGTAAGTCAAGCGACTTTCGGCGTCATTGCGGCCCATTGTGCGTTGCCGCCCGCGCGCGTGGTTTATGAACGCGGCGAGCCAATGGGCGTGATTTTTACTGGCGGCACCGTGATGTATTGTCTCCTTTTGCGTCGAACCTTTGTCGTATAACCGGCGTTTCCGGCGCTTGAAGTTTGCATAAAGAACGAACAGAGAATGTGTGTTGAAAGCTGGTCGAGATGAATTTGCATCTTTCGGCTGTAGGAGGTGCGAACCAGGTCGTTGAGGCGCATGCTTCGACGCCGCCTTCGAATAACTCAGCCATCGCTCGCTCGGACTCTTCAACTAGTGAAAACTTCCGGGGGCTTACGCACTTTTCGAACGAGCTGAATGGACGTTCATAAAAAAAGAGTACAAACTGGAAAGAAATTTGTGACTACCAGATCATAACGGTCGTTTTAAGACTTTTAGCTCAAAACCGGAATGTTTATATAAAAAATAGTGATAAAATGTGCAGATAAAGTGCTCATTGTAAATTATTTTAATTTCCTTTACTTAACGAAAATGTTTTAAAAATAATTAATGAAATAAATATTCGATTCGCGTACAATCAGAATCATTGTATAATTATAAATACCATTGCCGTTTACATGATATTCTAAAGTGGCTAAAGACTATAAATGTAAATGTTTCTTGCGATCCGATTCAATGCTTTATGAAACAATGTTACGAAGATAAAATTTTGATTGTCAATGCCATGTCAATAGCTCATTTTTAGAACCATCCGTTTTTTTTTTATTTTAATGGATTTACAGATGTGTGAACCCTGGGAATAGCATTCAATGAAATTACGATACGCAGTACGAAAATGAAATACGCAGAAAAAAATGAAAAAGATCTCATAATATCTTAGGAATATACCTATTCCTTTTAAGACATTCTGGTTGGGCAACCAGACAGCTGGCGGCGACGGAAGGAATCTCAGGGGATTACCCATATTCTATCTTCGTCTAACTCACTGCGACGTAATTTAATGATTTTCGCTTGTTATTGAAAGTACCCAAGTTCAGTCAATTATTGGCGATATTCAATGCATTGTTTATGATATTTGGAGAATTTGTTTTCATTTGATATTAGATTTGTTCATTCAAAACGTACATTTTATGAGTTATTTGTGTAAAGGTGGCCTTGCTGGATGGAAGTCCCTGTGTCGAAGATCATTCATTATTGTCAAATACACTAGGGTAGTGAAGTTTTCGAAATAAAATAATTTTATTTGTGTGAAAGGTGTCGAAGCAATAGTGCTTGTTGCGATATACTGGAGTCGAATTTAAGTGCCCAGAGTAAATCAAAGCCAGAACCATGAGCGCGGGAGGTGTATATGTCTTATGCGGAGCCGACGCAAACAATAATGTAAGTAGTGTTTCAATATACACTTTTATTTCACTTGCTTTTAATTGATTTGAATTTCGTACATTTTTACCTGTATGTTTGTATTTTGAATTTTGTAAATTACATTTCCGTCATTCGATGGAGGTACAACCTCTAGTCTGTTGGGGCACCAGCCGCCACTGGACGATTACCTCACTATTACAGAAATACTTTGAGATGACATGCACATTTGTGCAAATGTCGAGATTGCTTTGAACATGGTATCAGATTTGCATAATGCAAGAAATTATTACGTGGGCTGGACAACGGCACATCCGTGCACTACGAAGACTCGTTAGACTAAAATCTTACTGCTTCGCGACGCAAGCAATTTGGTTAGTGGATGGAGGTGGGGACTAGTCGCCTAATATAATGAGTATTTGAAGTGTCTGGTAGCTTTGAGGAGGCAAATCGCTTGAGGCAGTTATAAGCCGTAGTCAATTCGCCGGAATCTGGCGTAGCGGCACGTAAAGTTCCGTGGGCAGGATTCTGAGAATCGCGCGTGCCAGTAATATACTTTAGATTGCCAGGAAACGTGGCCAGATTGTGCATCCGGTAATGCGTAGGAGCGCTAATTCTCGTAGTGAATAAAACTATATGAAAACATGAAATGTGAGCTGAATTGCCCTCACAAAACCACAGTAAATTAGCGTACTATTACAGTACGTGCATAAAGTATGTGACTGTTTCACCAAAGATTGTGTATTCGGAACGAATCTTTCGATTGAAAACCACAGCTTCCTCCACTCTCGTAGCCTCATTTCGTCCACACGCGGCATCTCGCGACTTCCCACCGCCGCGAAGGCCGTGTCCTCCCACCCGCGCAACCATTACCAATGAGTCAGCAGGAGGCTCCTCGGCGTCCGGAAGCCCCGACGCCGCGCCTCTTAACCCTTGACCTGGCCAACCGCGTTCACGCGCGTTCGCGCCGCGCGGGGCGGCGCCTTTGGTCGCCCCATCGCCGCCCACCGCCCTTCGGCGCGGATGCATCCCATTGTGCGGCTGACGCTTCTCTCTGTGAAGGTGCCGCCCCGCCCGCTCGCTCCAGTGCTCTCGCGCGCTTCACTAATAGGTGCGCTCTGCTCATGCGAGAGGCCAACAGTTCCCAAATGCGTCGGACTCTGTAATGTGGAGAACGTCACTTACGACATATTAGAAATACTGTTTCAGATATTTCTTGGCTTTTCATTGTATTTTCCGTTATGGTACTAGGTTCATCGTAGCGTACAGCAATCCACAGCAACATCGATCTTTTGCACATGTACAGTTTGAGTTTCGCATCCCTTTTGCTCATCGACCCATCGAGATTGCTTCGATTGCTGTTCGCTACGCAGACCTTTAAGTCCCTTTGGTTGTTATGATGAGGCTCTGTATGTTTCTCATGATCTCAGACTATTAATATTTCAAGACATGTGTAACTCAGGAGAAGAACTTGCTACAAGCTATATGAAGACCCAAATTCTGATAGGCCCGTGAGAAATTTCCTTCAGAGCCAATACTAGACGACATAATAATTGCTGAAGATTATTAGGCGTGATATAAATACCCCCGGATTCATTAATGGATAAAAGCCACTGTTGGGTAGGGTACCAGAGATCTCACTTCACAAAATTATATTTGTAAATTAATTGTTGTAATAATGTTATTTCTAGACATTGGAATTTAAGACACAAAAAGGGATTATTTTGGCACCTAAAATAGGTAAATAATTATGAAATTAAGCAATATTGGGCATGAAATGTTTCGTTTTAGGCACTTAAAATAGGTTACAAAATGATGAAACCTGGCATTTAAAAAATTAGACATGAAAATTTGTTTCTGGCTTAAAAAAACTGTTCACAAAAGTATTTAATTTTCACGAAAGTCAAGTATTTGTACATTTATGAAAGTGACAACAAGCGTATTATTTTATTCACTTTCATTTCATTCATTCTTCCAACAGCGCAGCTGCACTGGGAATAGGTGCAATTGCCTGAGAAGTATAGTGATAACGAGTTTCATACATCTTTACATTGACCTGTAGAGCTCCTTATGCTCTGTGTGTTGGAAGAGAGTTTTCGGTGCGTAGTCGATTGCATATTCGATCAGGAAATATTAGCGTTTAGAGATATTGGGAAAGTATTTGCGTTTCGTTATAACCCTTTTTTTTTTAAATTCACCGTTTTCCGGCGCACGATTACAATACCTTCTTTTTAGGAAGTAGGGGCAAAAAAATAAAAATGAGTAATTAAAATAGAATAATTATTCAAAATTACTTGTTTTGGGTAGTTTTAGGCAAAAAGATATTTTTAAAAAGGCATCAATCGCGATTTGAGGACGTTTTAGGCCCTATTAGATGCTTTCAGAAGATTTTTTTTCAAGATTCGTGAACATCTGCAATTCTTTTTTATAATTTCCAAATAGGCATTAGTCCTAAAATCCGTGGTCTAGATATTACCAAACCCAAAAAGTGTGAAAATACTTTTTTATTCACTGAGTAAATGTTTAAACAAATTTTGGTAATTAAATGAAGAAATATTCATAACGAGACGTACGAATGGTGGTTTCCAGTAAAAAGGCGAAACCGGAACCACACTCGTTAAAAGTTCTAGAAAAACGTGTTTAAAAATATAGTATCTTTTTAAAGAAAGCATCAATTTACGAAAGAATATTACTGGTCTGTTAAAGTATTATTAAGGACTTCTCCGAACCATTGAACTTCCATTACAAGGCACTCCTGTTTTGGAGGTTTCGACGGCTTTATTAGTGTTGTAAATTTTAACAGTTCGTACATCCCACTATGTGGCTGATAATTCTCTGAAGGTTACTGCCTCTTGTTTCAGTCTTTCCATATAGAATGCCAACCTACGAGGTTAGTTGTTCATAGGCCAATATAGTCTTTACTGAATTCGTACGTATAATCCTTCCAAAATTCCATATTGAAAGTTTTGTTATCTCATAAAATAAAAATGCAAAAACTGTAACAAGGATTTGGGATATTTTTTATTGGGTAAACGAAGCCATTTAACTTTTCAAGTAGAGTGTGGGTTTCCAAAATATCGTTGATGACAGACAACCTCCTATGTGAAAAAAACAAAATTTTACAAGAGGAAGGAACACATTTTAATGTTAATAATGTACAGTTAGCTAAGTTTAGACATTCTACACTCTCTATATAATAGTATTAAATATTTTTTATTGTACCATTTTTCTGAAAGCACCTTACGAAAACCTCCCATGTGGCTCTTACTACATACGAGATATTCTAACATCAATAAATTTAACGGCCACATGGGAGGTATTTTATTTTCTATTTTAAGACCACAATTTAATGTTTCCTTTTGAAATTTTCTCATCAAACTAAAGAACAAGCAAATTCTTGTCCATCATCAACGACGATATCTACACATAATCCATACTTACAGTTAATTTGATGAGCCATTAATTAAAACTGCTTTAATACGAAACGTTGTATGGAAAGGTATAATTGACCAAAACTAGTCTCTTGTAGTACATGTTTTGATTAGGGAAAATTATTTTTTTTCCAGTCATTAATAAAGAATAATAAGTTCTATTTGAAAATAATGTAAATAATAGTAAAATATACTGTAAATCAAGTAATATTTAATAATTATGTTGTGTCATAAAACAGGAAGTTCCCACCCTTATTTGATACAGAATAATTTCTCTAAACATATAACTTGTCTCTGATTAATTCCTGATTTCTGTCATGTTAGATACGTACTCTCTTTCTAAAATACTGCTAAAATCTTCTAGAGCTCTGACATTTTGGGTTCAAGAAATTTTTTATTTAATAAAATATTAATCCTACTCTGTCAACTTCTATCTTCAATTACCACTATCTACATGTTCTGTCTATTACTATTTCTCTACAACTACTTTATATTCTCTCTTAACACCAGATGAATGATCAGCACAACCGCAAACATAAATTCACAATGGTAAATTGTAAATGTTTGTAATGTAGCGGCACAGACCACCACGAGGTATTTCGGCAATAATCCCTTTCAGCCACAGGAAGTCAAACAAAGGGACGGAAATGCCCAACGGCTTGTCATACCCACGCCAAGGAAAAACCCCTGACGTCATGGGAAGGGCGCGTCTCAACTTGTGAAAGGGCGCGAAGGCCTACGTCACAGGGCGGTTTATAGACTAGGCAGATGGCGCTACTTGACGGTTCTACGCCAAGATGAGACAAGTCACGTGACGTACAACCCGATGCGTGATTGGCGGAGAGCCACCGCGTCATCATGACGGGAGAGGGAATGGCGCGTGCCATAAATAGGGAGATACGAGCTTTCTGAGCCTTCTTATTTGAAAATTCTTCGGTGAGCGATCTTCTGCTCTTCCTAAGTGCGTCGGAACTTTATCGCTCCTGGGTTCGGCTCCTCTTGAGTATCGCGCCGCTGTATGGCTGCTGGGTGCCGCGATCAGTGTTTCGCGCTGAGGCGTTAGCCGCCGGACGTGAACTGGTACAAGCGTGGACGTTACCGCGTGTACGCACGCAAGCGTGTCCGTCCCACATGTGCGGGCATCACCCGAAGGAACGGAAGACGGAAGGCGCCTTCCCTGAGGCATCGCTCTCACCACGCCGCCACTTCAGCGAGTTGCGAGGGAGACCCGGCGTCGACTGGAGCTGACTGAGCCTCGCTGCAACCGGGAATCAACGCCTACCAGCACCGAGCACGGACCATTCGGGTGAGATCGCCAAATGGGGCAACCGCCCACGAACATTTAAATCGAAAGGTGGAGAGAAAGACAATTAAGAGAGAGAGAGGAATAGATAGTCAGAGCGCAGTAGGCGACAATTGTAATTTAGTACTGTTATGATGTATGGGACATAATTATCTTGGGTGGGTATTAGTAACATTAAAGCAATATTTTGTTATCTTATCAGCTCGTTCAATGATAGAAAAACCAGAATTCAGTCATGCATGTCTCCCGAATCCTCTGCCAGATTCTATAAGTGGCTACGCAGGTGAGTTCTCACTACCACTGGCAGCCGGGCAAGCAGCCAGCCCACGTTGGACGGGGCAGAAGCTCACAGCAAATTATGCAATAGAATTGATGCCCATTAATAACATAACACTATTGAATTGCTACGAGAATGGAAAATGAAAAATTGTATTGTAAATTTCTGCAAAACAAGTTTTTTAAGAGGTCCGATCTGTGTCAAACATTGTTGTTTCGTTGGGGTCAATAAATAAAATCCTTGTTGCTCCTCGCATTAAAAAAGGAATTATGGAGAGATTTCAATGCAAAAAATATTAACACACTCTTCCTTTCTGTAGGTCTGGGTCTATAGGCATTAGCCGCTGTACCGCCGTTAGGTTTTTTTAACATCGACCAACCTGATATCTAATGACACGATATAATTTGCTTTTGCTTTACAGTGACATGACAACCACACAAGAGCCACTAAGGTTAACAGGTACGAGAAGTTAGAAACAGAAAGTTTACATCTATTTATGAAGTTACGTATATTAATATTCTACTTGTATACTACTGGTTCTTGCTGTCTAGCTTGTTTGCCTGAGAACTTTCACTACCGTTCACTTCCTATCAACGTACATTCATTATGTTACATCTTGTAACAAATTATTTCAGTACTTACATTCTTTCAGTCATTAACGGTTATTGTCACTGATGAACGATTGCAGGTTGTTTTCTTTACTTTGGCTTAGTACTTCAAACATTTCTCGGCTAGATGCTTTATGAGACATTGACAATGCTAAATGTTACCATTTCATTTCCCAGTACCGTTTATGATATTACATTGCAATTCCATTACAACCTCTCTTACAGTTTTGTAGATTTCATTTTATGGTTTTTCTATGTTTACTATTAATTTGTTAATATTTCAAATAGTTGAAATTGTTTGTTTCACAAAATTTCTTATTGAAAAAATTGCTAATCGGTCACGACCTCATTGATAAAATGGAATTAGTTAAATATTTTCCCACAAAAAAAATTGATTGATTAATGATTCGAGGATTTCAACTGCTAAGATCATTATTCCCCTAAGTGTAGCGCTTGTGTTTTTCCCGTGAGGTGGCGGTGATCTTCCCCCGCTGTATAGTGAGATCCGGCGCCGACCTACCGTCGGCTAACGGGATTTCCTCCCAATCAGGTTTCTCTCATCAATACGGAACCGCCCTCGCCGGGACAAGCTCTGCGTTCCCGATCGGCATGTCTGTTAGTATAGTGCATGGGAGTGTAAGTGTGTAAGTAAGAGGTCCAGTGAGTAAGAGGTAAAGAAACAAAGAAGAGTAAGGAAAGATCGCGCGCGGTTCGAGGCCGGTTTGTTAAGGTACTGTTCCGTCATTCGCCGGGGTTAATCGGAGGAACCACAGAAAACTACCCATTACGGCAGCCGACCGCCAGACTTCTCCAAACAGCAGCTGAATTTAACCTAGCTATCAACCTCGCTAACTAGTGTCGAAAATCCTGCCACCTCGGGGACTCGAACCTACACAAACAATAGAAATGTTATTAATTTTTCTCAATACTTCTAGACTACCTTAACTCCTTTTATTTCAATATTCGGAAATAATAGCATGCAGTTAAAAAAAATCACTATACATCGGTATTCAGTTAAAATATCGTGACGTCTTCATATGCAATTCCATTGCTGAATTTCCCCATATATTCCATGTTTCCGTATTAGGTACCTACAATATAGAAATTATTATGATACCATAAACCTGCAATTCATTGACATTCTAATTAAAATCTCTTAATAAAATATAAAGTTATCTGTTGTCTCTCACATCAAGGAAAACCCATTTCCTTGGTCGACATCCCCATCTTCGCATCCTCCTTGTTCGTCACCACATCCAATCCCCCCCCTCCCACCTGCTCCACGTAGCTCTGGTCCAATTCCCCCTCCTCACTTGAACGGGCGCTCCTCGGGTCACGAACCGCTCCGCGCCGCGGGAATCAGGCCGCTGCATCTGGGAGATCTTAACGACCCGGGCGCCCTTCCGACTCGCCTGCAATGGACTCACAACCGGCGACGAACTCGTTCCTCCGCCCCACCTTCCGGTTCCTTTGCTCTCCGATGGGGACTTTTTCTTTTGATTCAGAAAAAAAATGAGTAAAAATGTTATTTAATTATGCGGCTAGGTCTCTGAATGTGGTAAATGTCCGTCAGTAACGTATGAATACAAAGGAGCAAATAAATTCTCAAAGTGTCTCAGAAGGATCTCTAATGAATAAGGGTTTTTCAAGCTTTCAGTGTGAAGAGAGTAACACAGAACGATATACATCACTTGCAGTAATTACCTTAGTTCTCAATACACAATTTTAGGTATGTTTAAAGAAAAAATCTCTATTCTCATTTGGACTATAAGAGAAGCGGTTGCGAAGGATGGATTACTTTAAAGTCAATGAAATTTTTATCAACGCACCTGTTCTGTTCCAGAGCGGGTTTATGCCAAGACTGTTAGCTTCACGAGTGCCTAATGCATTTTATTTAGTCTTTCGGTGTTAATAAGTTAATAACCTCTCCTCTCCTGAAGACACACAGCTGCTCTGATTCCACGCGCGCTTCAGTCAATCAGGCATCATTTGAATTCGTCTACGTTTCTCCCACCGCATCTTGTACCGTGCATTTCGTCGTCTTTATCGCTGCCTTCGCTTCAGTCGCTTTTTCCTTCATTTCTTCATCATCATCATTTCTTACTCCGTTCCGTTTGTTTCTTCTATCACTTTTATCTCTGAATTGTTTCATCTTTGTGGCATTTTCAACTACTTGCATAGCATTACAGTAACAGACTTCTGCCCTTTCTGCCACGGTCTTTATTCTTTAAATAAAGCAGCCTGACCACTGCACCCACTGCGATCACCGCACGAGCGCTATACTCACTTCCTTCTCTTACGCATCTTTAATACATACTTCTAACAAAAGTGCAACCACGCCAATGGGAGTAGGGGCTCTGTTGCCTGTTTCTTTCTTCGTACTTCTACATCAGTAGTATCCAATCAACTACCTCCATCACCTACTGCTTACCTACAACCGAGGAGTTGGCAGTCACGTCGCTGTCTTGCAGCAGACTTAACTCTCTGATGCAGAAGTGCAGCCTTCGAGGCCCGGTGGTATTTTTAATTTCAAAGAGCTTGATGGTGAAGTATCAACTATCGCTATCTCTCTTGGTATTCTTCTATTGTAATGTAAAGAATGATTTGTTTGTGTTTTCGGTGAATTCGAGTTATTCGGAATCGAATTATGGCTCACTTTTCTTAAATATGCTTTCATCATAGGAGCCTGGCGGACGCGATGTTATGTGCGCCCCCCCCCCCACGTGCCGTCTATCGGATGCAACGAGAGCCGATTGTTGGAAACTTGAGACGCGGATGTGTCGATAACAAATATGATGTATATCAGATAACATATTGTTTCAGTTCTGTGTGAGAGTGGTTTCCAATCTAAAACAGTGAGTGCGCATTTAGCTTGTTTGCTTGTGGCGTTTGTGTTTTCAAGCAAACATTTCTCAAGGTGAAATCGAGAATATTCTAAATGAATCAGAAACGAATTATGTTGGTGAATTTAGTTCAAATGACGATGATCCCATGTGACCTCGTAGACGAGATGAAGAGTACAGTGGTGCATGTTTTGTATGAATCTGATTCCAACACACCTGAATTGCAATATAAACGAGGCACCACGTACTTTATCTTCAGGTTTGGATTTCATGATATCCAGAAATGGATTTCAATGGCTCAGAAGCGCGCCACCAGCTAGTAGATGTCATTTACAAAATCTCCTCCGCGTTCCTCCTGATCCCGTAAAAAACATTGCGATAAATACAGTACAAGAACCTTTCAATTTGCTGATTTCTAAAGAAATGAAAGAGGAAACAGCGCAATGCACAAACCATAAAGCTGCTGCCAAGAATAAAACATGTCTAAACGTAATTTTAAAAACTGTTGTAATGTAAAAAAATTTATTACAAAAAATTTCACGCATTTTTCCTTTTCCTTTCAGATGTTACATATGTCCTTCTAAAATTGATAAGAAGTCCGAAACATATTGTGCCAACGTGAACGTCATGTTTGCAAAACACAGTAGCGCTGCCAAAATGTGTCTTAATTGTAAATAAAATTGTAGAATAATGCAACAGTAAAGTACAAGTAAATGTGTAATTGTATATTGCTCTGAAATAAAAGTGAAAAAAACATTCATAATTCATTGAAAATATTCCAGTAAACATATGTACCGGGCCTCAGAGACCCCACTACTGTAAAGGTGTTTGTCCGCTTCTTCCTGCATCAGAGTGTTAAACCTAATATCCTCATCCTTCACCACGTCGAACACCTGAATGCTCCCATCATCCACTTCCGCTACTTCCATCACCATTGCCACTCGGAAGTTGGGCGTGGTCGAATCGCCATGACATCGCAATTCTCCTTTCTTTCCTTGTTACATCCTAAACTCCTACACCTATCATCCACATCCATCGCTTCCATCACCCCCATCGGCAGCACATCCACAGCAGCAGAAAGCAGCAAGGACTCTCTTCCGTCGCCCTTCTCCACACATCACGATACCCTCGTCCTTCTTTGGCAAACCAACCACTTCTACATCTGCAGCCCCCCTCCGCCAACATCATTCTCCTCTTTCCTCTGCCAGCATACCCTTAGCAACAGAAACAGCAACTAGGACTCTTCAGTCCCGCAGCCGCGATGCCCTCATCCTTCTTTGTCACTTCAACATCTTCGTAGCCAACCAACATCCTCCTCCCTTTCCACTGCAAGCGCACCCACACCGGCACAAGAAGTTACAAGCCAGAATTTTGGATCTCTCCTATCTCCACACAGACAAGATGCACTCCTCCTTCTCCTCCCAACATCCTTCACTTTTCTCACCATCACCGCTACCGCTTGCTCTCACCGACAGCAATGAAGCAACAGCCGGGCCGTTGAGTGCGCTCGCGCTCCCTGCTCCCCTTCCTCGGCCGCCTGCGCGTCCGCCCGGCGCAGCGCGGCGTCCGCGTGGGGCTATCGCGGCATCGCGCGGTGCTTTACGGGCGCTGGGTGGTCCCGCCTTCTGCGCTCCGCTGCGCAGAGGTAGCGGCTGAGCGGGACGCGCAGCCACCACAAGGCAGAGCGGCGCTCGACAAGGTTGTTCTGCTGCAAAAACCACGTACGTAGCGGGAAACGAAGTAGCGAAGATAGCGAGTGATATCGGCGAAACGGTAGACATTTCAATAGACAAGCAAAGTAACAAATAAGAAGTTAATAAATAAAACACCTGGTTAAAAACTTTTACCTCAAATAATCGTTTAGGAAATGAGAAGAATCTGACAGAATGTTTCGAGACATGATGGTGCCTTTAAGATGTTACCGAATAAAATAACTCCTTACCTGTTGTTTGTGGGTTTTCATGTAATGAGATAAAAACTAATATAATTTAGTAAAGAATAGAATTTATTGATTAAATCACATTTTAAAAAGGGTAGCAAAATTTCCAATGAAGAGAATAATCCCGTCAGTTAATCAATGCCTACTTGTATTTGTTTAAGTGGGTAATATTTCTACAAATGATATTCGGATACTGGGATCTCTCCAGGAAAAGAAACTTTAAGGTTTCAACAATAACTTCGAAAATTTAAGAAATATGAAGTGTTCCAATATTTTAAACTCTTTTATCAATGTTAGAATGTATGGTGACGGTTCAATTCTCCTTTTGAAAATCTTTGAGAGTTATTTCGGTCCAACGAGCGCCGTTGCAGGTAAGCTTCTCCAAACTACATGCAAGTTATTTTGTGCATGTAATGATTGCTATATGCTGTGATTTTTTGCAATTTCTTATTTCGTAATTACTATATTTGCGATAGACTCGGATTTCTTAATTGCTATATTTGCTACAATACTCACGAGTCTTCCCAAGACACTGCTGATATTCTCCTGAAGCCATGTAATGGACCATTTTGTTCGCTTTCATGGCTAATTCCCCTTGAAACTGTTCTTTTAAAATTGCTCTTGACGCGTTTCTTCTGAGTGCGTTTACGCATAGAATAGGTACTTAGCTTGAAGAAAGAGATCGTGTCCATTTACATTGGAACGAAGGTCATCGACACAATGATGTATGTTCTTTCTCCAGAATACCTCGTACATCTCCATAACTATGAAGTTTCACTGCCTCAAAATTAACATATTGTCCAACACGCTATTAAAAACAAATTAGAATCTCTTTGCGATTTAAGGTAGATTAATTCTCTAAAACATGCCAAACAGTGACTCGTTTTTCTTATTTTATTTATAAATACTCATCATCTCAATGACACAACTTCTTTGTAATGAAGAAGATGGAAGGATATTTAGAAAAACTATCGAAGATGTCATGAGGAGAATATGAGGCCTATTAGTATTTCCATAACTCCATGAATTCAACATTTTTAGCCGGTAGGAACTTCAGATGCTATCACATGTAATTCATATTTTATTCTCCATATCCTCATACAAACTGTTATGTCTGTAAAATGCATTTTGCATATAAACAATTATGAATAAATACCCGTCATTATGTACATGACTTTAAACTGGCCAGTTCTACTTCCAAGCGTCTTTTTGTGGGTGAATGCCCCATCTTTATGTACTCAAATTTGAAGAAGGAGAACGTTAAGTCATAATTCATTCCACAAACACGGAACCGTTACGAACATTAATACACCTCACTACCCATCCCACGCAGGAATTTTGCACATCTTAACCACCGCCACCAACCCAATTTCAGATGCATATCTTAATACGAACGACGTCGATTATTGCGACACCTTTTCGAGCGCAGCCTCCTGGAAAACAATCTGCGGAGGGCGGGCGGCGCCGCCCCGCGAGATGGCGTGACCGGCGTGCGGCGCATCGGTAACAAGCGCCAATCAATATGCCAAGGGGCCCGATATCGATCGAAGCGCCCCGCGGCCTCATTCCATTAGCAGCAATTAACGCAGAGCGGACGCCCGACGCACACTGGGCCTCAATCGGGCGACGCGCTGAACACCGGAGCAACGGAATTAGCGACTCTCACAGCAACAATTTAATAATAATAATAATAATAATAATAATAAAATTTGATCAAAGAATTGGTTGCCCCGACCGAGATGAGAACCCCAGCCTTCTGGTTTGAAAGCTCTAACCACTATGCTATCGAGACAACCAAACCATCGAACAGATTTCATAGGACATATATCACCCATTCCCATCTTTACTGTCACTTTATTGGACGCAATTTGACTCGGATATATATTCCGTAATCGTAAAGAAATGCAAGTTGTAACCATGTTACTGAGTAACAAATTAATTCTTTAAACAAATTATTAAAACACTTTTGTTACTCAGTAAAATGGTCACAACTTGGATTTCTTTACGATTGTGGAACATATTTCCGAGCGTAATTGCGTCCAATAAGGTGACAATTAAATAATAATAATAATAATAATAATAATAATAATAATAATAATAATAATAACATTAGGTTGTTATTTTAAAACATTATTATCACCCATAACATCCTGTTCAAACTTTAATTTATTAAAAATTACGATTATCAATTATGACAACTGAATGTTGAGACTGATGCAATGTTGCACGATAAATTCGTGCAACTATTTATATTACCTGGAAGAACACAATTGGATTAAAAATAAATAAACATTTCGTTGTGTGGTGTTTCATTGTATGGAAATACAGACATAATACTTGAAATTCAAACATTCCGCTCTAAGAAAAAAACTGAACGTAAGCAAAAGCTTTTGAAATAAGTATGAAATCATTATATTATAATTATTCATACTCATATTATTTACATTAAGAACATACATAAAGTTAATGCTTCAAACTTTCAGGAAATACATCGCGCCCCCCTTTAGTGTCCTTACTAGAGACAGGATTTCCATGCAAATGCGTTTCTATTTAAGCTTCGTAGAGATTTAAAACTTTGTAACTATAGATTTCATGACAAACTTGTTAAAAATGCATATTTTTTTCAGTGCATGTTTGCATGTTCGCTTTTTAGATTAATACTGCGTATTTACACTTCTATCTAGCATATTAAGTACTTTCTTATTATTTCTCTGCATAATTTGTGAATATTAAAACTAACGTATATTTTGTATAAATAGTATACTTATCTTAGATCCTGATAGCACGCAGTTGTCTTTAGTGCTTTTTTGTTGTACTACACATTTTAACCTTTCGGTACATTATTTGGATTTGCGACGCGAGTACACGTGCGGGGAGCAACGATTGCGAAACGAATTATCAACGCCATATGAACCGTCGCAAAGTATACGGAAGATACACGAAGCCAAAAGCTCAGTATCATTTGATAACTGACAAATGGGGAGGAAAATAATGCAGAGTAGGCTCTGTCTGCTTGCGTGCAACAGAGGATTAACACGAGTTTCTTAATTCATTGAAATTAAGTGTAAAATGACTTCTTGTAAGTCTTCGTGTGCAACACTTCTCAAACAAAGGATTGGAAACAACGATTGTCTGCAGGATGGAAAAATAAATTATTGCAATTGTTGTAATAAAGAAGTAAGCAAGGCACATTGTAAAAATTCATCCATTAAATATATATATACACGTGACACATATTGTGACGTTCGTGGCCTGGCCACAAACCCCACAGCACCCACGCAACACCGGCGGTGACGGAAAGTACGTGAGAACACCGGAAAAGCAGCCAGAGATGGAAAAAGGCGCTACCTGTCGGTTGCGGCCAGAAGCGGCGGCGGGGTACTCTCGACGTAGGGGCGGCACGCCTGGGGTGTACTATGACGTCAGAGCCGCATTTATACAGCGGAGCGGCGAAGAGTTGCCTTCTTCTTGAATCAGACGGCGACGTGAGAGGTAGCTTCCGTAGTCAAGACGCGGGGTCGTGAATAATACCACGAGCAGTAGTGGAGGAGACGTTATAGTATTGAGGCGGCGAAAGCAGCAAAGTGAAATTGTAACGAGGCTGCATAAATTAAAGAGAACGTTGACTGTGAGAACGTGAGCTGAAATAAGTGAGAATTGAGTGGAGTAGTAAACGTGACTGTGAACCGTATTAGATAATCAACGCGCTGGTGGAGCGACATGTTAACACACGCGAGAGACTGAGAAATACGCGTGCGCGTGTCTGGATCTGGCGGCGAGAGCTAAAGAAGATTATTCTGGATCTGGCGGCGAGAGCTAAGGAAGATTGGTCGGGAACTGGCGGCGAGAGCGATAGAAGACTGGTTCGGCAATTTGGTAGCGGGCTACGGAGACGGCTTCCTAGGACATTTGGGAAACGCGAGCGGCGGCGCGGCTGGAGTTGAGCAGCGACCTCGACGACACGACGGCGGTGCGTAACCCGGGGGCTTGGGCAGCTGCAAAGGTAATCCGCATTTGAATAAAACCAAAGTGGGGAGACCGGAATTTGGACGGGAGTGATAGCGAAAGATAAGAACATTAAACTTTGCAAGATCGCCTTAGATTTGATTCACGGCGAAGTAAATTAACCTTGTACGACGGTAATGCATTCAATTGCATTCGATTTAGAAATTGTGTAAATATTTGATTAGAGTTCCTCATTTTTATTGTGTGTAAAATTATTAACGAGGAAAATTATGAGTAAATTGGGACTTTTCGGGAGTGGTAATCGAGTAATAGATTTCGGGACTATGTCATAGGACGTAATCGGGACTGATAATTTTGATAGTTTGAGACCAGCTTGGATAGGGGCAGAAGAGGATTTCTTGGGACTTTGAACTACGGCAAGCTCGCAAGATATTTCGACTGAGAAGTCTACGAGGGACATCAACGAAGAATAGATAAGTTAACCGCGGTATAAAACTGTAAATTCAAAGATATCTTGATCAAAGGCATAACATCAAATCATTTTATTAAATTCACTAAATTGTTTGCTATAAAGGTAACAATAAACTTTGTTAAATTTCTTTCTTTAGAAAAGAAAGTGATCTTTTATTTAGTCAATCCAAACAGTAATGAACTAGGAATAGAATCATTCTATTTCAGATTTCCAGCTGCGCTGTATAGTCTGCGGATCCTATAATCCATTATAAAGGTAATAAGGATTATAATATATCGTGACCCATTGACCCAGCAAGCCGGACGCTAAGATCTTTGCCAGATATTAATGTAGAGAAATTTTGTATATCTCAATATATATATATATATATATATATATATATATATATATATATATATATATATATATATATATATGATTTGCGATCATTTCAGTAACTTAGTGTTCCAGAGAATAAAGACGTTCCAATAAAATGTTACGATTTATATTCAAAAAGACAGAAGACGGCAGCGCCGCGCGCAAACGCTTTTTCTAAATTAACCGAATGCGCGGAAGAAAGTCAAATTTAACATAAACATTCAATAAAGCATAATATTTAGAATTGTTAGAAAGAACATTCAGTAAAATCGGGCAAGGGGTTCACAAAATTTCGAAGATAATCGTAATCGTACACTTCAAGTTAAAAAAGCGTGAACATGGAGACCATTGTTGTAAGGATAAAGTTGAGGAAGAATATAGTTTCTAATAAATATTACGAAAACGCCTGAAGTGATTGGGCTGGAACTTTATAGAACAACGAGGCGAAATTTATGAGCGTTTTCAAGACTAATCACGATTTTGGGAGACATCTAGAAAGCTAGTTAAAATTAAATGTAGAAAAGTATAATTAAAATACATATTAAAACAAGAGACGCATCGTAGTGATGTCACGACGAAATATCGAACTAAAACTGGTTGTATTTAATGAAATAAGACAATGAAAGGAAAAATAAATAGTGCAGTAATTATCAGAGAAATTATAGACAGTATTGAGAACCGGTGACTAGGCCTAAGAACGTTTAAAACCAGAAAATTAAGAAACATTCTGTAATCTTGTTTGTGGTCACGGGCGAGCGATCGGCGCTTGTTCAAGAAAAAATCTATATAGGATAGGGACAACAATACTCGACAGACGAGGAAAAAGTGCAGTGTTGTATGGTTGGTGAAGACGCTAGCTCCGTGTTAGCGTAATGTAACATTTTAAAAATTATTGTTCGGAAGTGGACTTTGAAAACATTTTAGATATTTTGATGCGGACGAAAGGGTTGTAACAAACGGATGAATGAATTCGTAAGTAAAGGCGAATAATTTACGGGTAAAAGCTAATACAAATAGATTATTTTATTTTGGTTCGCGTAACGAAAAAGTCTCTCTTCGCCGCGGGAACTTTAAACGTAGTGAAAACTTTGCGTTCCATCGCAAAACGTTTCGTAGTGGTTTTCTTAACCATGTGAGTTCGTGGTATATATGGTCTTGGGAACTGGTGGAAGCTGGGACGGTTCCATTGCCGACGGCAACGCGGGATATGGCCGCATGTTGCAGTGTTTATCCGGTTTCAGGGAATTGATGCATGGATATTATTTTTTTATTATTATCTGGCAACTTCAAAGGCATCTGTCGAAGACCAAGTCCTGTCAATTCATTATAGGAGAAGAGGGTCAACAATCTGAAACGACAGAATGCGCATTCGGTGTGGATGAATGTATTTTCGTATGTAATTTTGTACTATGTAATTTTCAGTGTGAATGGTCAATATTTTGTTCTTTTTTTGTGTTTTAATATTAAGGGTATTGTTTGTTTGCTATGTTTTGTTTTGTGTGCCGTCAGAGGGCACTATCATTGTACATATGTTTATCATTTTGAGACATCAGAGGAAAAGAAACAGTCCATAAAAGTAGTAAATAAATTGAGATGAATGCATTTGAGTTCATCAATAACCACTCAATAATGTGTTGTGATTAAGGTAGTTAGATGCTGATCCACGCGCGCGTTGCACGAGTACCACGTTTCGGTCCCTGTACGAGGGCCATCACAAGTTCACGTCCGCATAAATTGTTAGAATTTCGAAAAGTTAGCTAGTAAACGGGCATATTAATGTATAAAATAGAGGGAGTAGCCGAGTAACATATATATATATATATATATATATATATATATATATATATATATATGTTATATATATATATATATATAATGACCTAATGGTCATGTAAACATTTAGTTTTGTAAAGACGATGCCAATTTGAATCGGGCGCGCAGGAGGGACAGGAGAGTCAGACGAACGGTTCCGGGGAACGAGTCGCGCGGGGCGAGAAGAGACGCGGGCATAACGAGAGAAGGAAGAGGGAGTTGATGATGGCGGGCACGGGTGAGGTGAGGTGCATCAATTACGGAAGCGTAATCGGTGAGCATCGGGGAATATAGGCGGGGAGAAGTAGTGACAAGGAAGTGAATAGTAACTAAAGACAGTGGATAGTAATATTAGGTCGAGGGAATTGTGACATAAACATTCGCGAGTGATAAATAATCGAATGAAAATGGAAACACGTGGCGAGCGAGTGCGCGTGGGCCATCAGCCATGGGCAGACCAATAGACGAACGATTTTTAAGAAAACGCATGGTCGTAATGATACTGAGCTCGCACAATAACACCGAAAGCGTGTGACCGGACAGCAAGACACTGGAGTCGGAGCGGCGACCACGTAAACCAGCCAACGGCAACGCGAGGGGCCCCCACGCCACGCGGTGGTGTGAAGGCCTTGAACAAAAGCAGCCGTGTTCCTGCGCCAGGAGAGTGGAAAACACAGGATGAGTATCCGGACATAGGATAATTGTAATTCAAGTGAGTTCGGCACAGCCGCGTTGGTCAGAGAGTGCATTAATGGGATAGTGTGTATTGATAAATCATTACATAAATATGGGAACGAGGTAGAGGTTATACACATACGATACTCATAATGATTGCAATAATAATTACAGAATTGATTAGTCAGATACTCATGTATTTATCGGTTTCGGAGTATTCCAGTAATGTATTCAAAATTGGGGTTAATTTATGTTAATGTAATATCATATAAGAATGCAGACTCATGCATGTACTAGTATCAGATTCTCCTTATGTTGAGTTCTATTTGATGAATAAATGTGTGATTAAAACAAATGGCAAAGTAATGATCAATGAACTATGTGAAGGTAGAGAATGCATTAAAAATCACAGTCAACATCCTCCTCATAAAGGCGCTCCCCCCTAAAAGGAATCCCTTGTCCCTTCATCATTTTAGGAACAGCAGATATTGCTATCAAAATTTAATATGTGGTCACTGCCTCATTTGATGATGGGTTCCTAATTGGAAAATTGAGGTAAGTACAGTCACAATATATATATATATATATATATATATATATATATATATATTGATGGTGTTTTCCTAGTTGAAATGTTTAGTGCTCAAATCTAATGTTGCTGCAGAAATTATATAATTTGAAATACTGAAACCCAAAAAAGAATAAATCGCTGTCAATGAAATAGATATGAAACGAAAAATAAAACTTCAATGTTTATTGTAGTGAATATAATTATTTTCCGATTACTCTTAATAACTTTTTGCAGTTCTAAGTTTTTTCTGGGGTTCAAGAAATTGGTTTTTAGAACCTGTTTGGTGCATTGTTTTAAAATAATGATTGTAGTGTTAGTATGCACATTTTTTGCAAACATTTTTCTCGAGCTTCAAAATTTTACTAATATTATTTTTAATGTTATTGAAAAAAATGTAAATTTTGGAATATTTCAATTTTTTTCTTTTAAGTTTGTTCGAAGTACTAATAGCACCGCTCTCTGTAAAAAGAATAATTTTATTTACAGAAAGTAGTACGACAAAAGACGTACGTACTAAACCTGATTTCTACAATCAAATCTCAAATTCGGACCTATATAATCTGGGCAGAAGCCCAGATAGTTTGAACCTCAACGTTTAGCTTAATAAGTTTTAGTAAAGTACACTCGTCTTCAATTAAATCTGATATTAATTTGTGTCAAAATTAGAGTAAGATGAGTTTAAAAATATGTTAATTTGTAGCAAAATTCTAATACTCTTCTTAAGAAATATTTACCTCCATATAATTTGAATTTATTTAAGCAGATTAAATATTCTAAAAAGTTTCAAGTGGACCTGCACCTTGCATCTACTTCTCATAGCGACAAGCTAGAGAAAGGAAAGAAACTATGTCACCCTTAGTGCAAACTATTGTTACTGAGGCACCGTGAAGGCCGGTGACATATTCATTTTAATGGCAATGTGTGATGCTTTAGTAGGGGCAAATATACCGTTGCAAATCCGAAAATGTTGCAAATCCAATGTTTAAAAGATTTCGAGAGAAATATAAAACAAAGGACATCGCATTATACAAAAGAAGAAAAAGTTATCTTCTTTTTCTCCAGAAACAAGAATCAGTAAGTCTTCCTCTAGTGGAGTCATTAAAAGTTGCTGAAGACATTAAAGTGTCAGGAATTAATGTTTGGAGTTTTTGGTGAGACTGCTACGGAGAAATTACATAAAGTGTTCAATTCAAATCGTGACTTGAAATTCCTCCAAAATGTAAAAAATATTATCTGTGGTAAAAATAAAACAATACACAATTGGCTTAGATTTCGTCTTTGGAGAATCCTCCAGTTACGTCTTGTGTTGTAAATAGATCATTTTCTGCATTTAAAAACAGTTTTTCTGACAAAAGAACGAATTTGACATAGAACAGTTCAGAAAAATTATTAATTGTTTACTTTTAAAAAAGGCAATACTCGTATATCTAAAAATTCAAGTAAAATAAAATTTGATTGTGCATGTTTTGTCCATTTTTACCCTGCATCGTGCATATTTGGCTATTTGATAGTGCATGTTTGCATGCATATTTGAGCACTTGATAGTGCATGAAAATCCTGTCTCTAGTCATTACTTTAAAAAAAAAGCATTTGCCAATGCTTTTTTTTCCCTTTAAGAGAGTTAATATTTCCTGGAATGTAATATCTTCTCCCTCCCTCCAAAGAAAACTCCTTATATCCTTGTTGTTAAAAAGTATACACGTCTATTATTGAGAAACAATAATATATTGGTATACCAGTTGGACTTGAGCCAACATGAAGAGAAAGTTTTATTTCAAAAATCTAGTTTATGTTGGATCATAACTTCGGAGGTTTCTGACAATATGTGCAATTATAAAAGGATGGTCTACGTAGAATGAAGATTTCGATTGAAGAAAAAAGATTCTAAGTGGAGAATCTTTCTGTGAAATTATTCAGTTATGCAATTAAATTATGAGAGTGCGTGTACATAACAACAGATAGTTACACCTTTAGAATTTAAATTGTATTTTTGAATATAACTGAGAGATTTTTTGGTCTCCCTCGGTTCATATTTTGATAGATCCTTCCCGCGCAGCGAATGTTTCCGAGAGAAGCACTGATTGCGGCCCACTGTGCGGTAGCCGGCTCTCGCGGGGCGCACCACGCAAAGTCAGATGGTAATTAAACGCTTAATTACGAGGAAGAATTGCGAAATGAACTTCTTTCGTGGCACGTCATGACGGCGTAATAAATTCCAACGAAATCTTTTAGTCGGAACGACTTCCATAATAATGCCCGTCTTACAACGTGTGTCGGCGTCTTATCCGAGCGACGAGGTGTTAGAGGGAATGCTTTTGGTGGGAAATTTGTTGTGACAGAAATGATTTTGAAGGTGCATAAACACTATACTTGATTATCTGTAATGTGATCTTAGGTTATTATCTTGGCGGGGTAGTAATTACATTTCGCACCTAGTCAATTATTCATGTGAAGTCTGAGATTGTGCAGTAATTGACAAGTATGAAGAAAAACAAGAAGTTATTAAAATGCTTTCAAATAGTTTTTTCTTTGAATTTCTAATTAAAATATTTATAGTAAGAAAGTTTCAAAATAAAAGGTAACAATAAAAGGTAACAATGTCGTCAATTTTAAATAATATTTTATTTCGACAGCTAATAATATTAATTCTATTATTTAAATATGCAAATTCCAGTGATGTTCTAATATGCTTTGCCAGCAAGTCTAATGATTCATATCTTTAAATCTGATTATATCGATTGATTGTCAGTTATATCAATTATGTATTTAGTACAAAACATTACTGGAAACATCCATTATATATAACTCCACTAGTAATAAAGAATAAAAGCAGTCGATACACAGTGACAGTCATCTCTTCACCAACAATAATTAATCTCAGCAGAAAATGTCACCATATGTTTAGATTTTTTCCCATCACTAACGTCCAGAACCAACTCACCAGTAACCATTCGGTTACTGGCCTGCAAACACTATTCAGTAATTCTACAATTCATTTTCCACTTCAGAAAGAAACAATTTCCACTAGTACATTACAAAATTTACTGCATTATGGCGTAGTATCTTCTATCTAGCTTTTGAGCTCCCTGTAGCTCATTTCTCTCACAGTTCCGAGTGAGTCTCTATGGCACAAGATATTACTCGGCTCATCCCCCATCTATCTCTCTACAAACTACTCCCCAACACATTCCCACGCTCGCATTCACTTCTTCCGTCTTCTATTAACCACCGCGACCACTAACTCTTCCGTTGTCTTCCTCTCTCTCGTTACCTGCCATTTTTACCCATCTCGCTCCGTACGGGATCTCCGCGCCTGATACGTGCCACGCCCACCGGCGCCTGTCGGCGCTCTCCCCAATCTACGTCGCCCCACCTTCACCGGCGCCGCAGCGCTCATTGCCGCCGCTGCCTTCGCCTTCGCCGTCGCCGCCACTACCACACCAACACCGCCTCCACCCCCGCTGCCACAATCGCCTGCGCTACAAACGCCGTTGCCCTCGCCGCCCCCGCTGCCTCCGCCGCCCCCTCGTCAACCCCCACCCCCGCCGTCTGCCCCCGTGCCCCGGCGCCCGCACCTTCACTGCCGCTCCCCCACTCACCATTGCCACAGCAACCGCCGAACATTACCTCTACCGCCGCCACTACATCCTCCATCGCCATCACCACCGACACCATCACCGACTCCGCCATCGCCACTGCCTCTGCCTGCTCCGCCATCGCCAGCGTCACCACCTCCGTCTCCGCCACCACTGCCACCGCTACAACCTACGTCACCGTCACCTCCACTGACAATCTCACCGTTGCCGCAGCAACCACCGCCGCCGCCGGCACCGCCACCATCACCATCACCAATATCATCACCACTGCCTCCGCTTTCACCACCACCACCGCGGCTGCCACCTCCTCCGAAGCCGCCTCTTCCGCGTGGAGGCGCTCGTAATCCCGGCGGAACGCGGGGCGTCGGCCGCGCGGCAACGGCCCGCGAATATATTATCGCCGGTTGAAAATGTTTTGACGCACTCCCACGCCGCTGTCCCCTCCCCGCCACCCCCTCCCTGCGCCGTGCGATGCGAGCCGCGCCCTCCACCCCGCCCCGCCCGCCTCGCGCGCTGCTATTCCCCTTGTCTGCCGTACTTATCGGCGCGCCGATGTCTCGCGAGTGCCGGAGCGATGGCCGGGGGGGGCACACACACGGGGGAGTGGCTGACACAGGAAGGAACAGTGATGCGGAGGAGGAAGTGTGGAATGTAGAGATGCCAATAGATTCAAAAGAGAAGAGGAAAATGTGAAAAGGAAAGAATTGAGAGGTGAGCGTAAGAATTTACTGGAATGGGAGAAAAATTGTAATGAAGATATCCAAGAATAAATTAAGCTGAACAAACATGGCAAGAGTAGTGAATATTCAGTATATGATATGGACAAAATAATGCTTATTCCTTGACTGAACTACAAACTAAGCGAGCAGTTTGCATTTTTGACAACTTCTGATGATAGCATGGTGTAATCCATGAATTCCAAATTATGGATTTTATACTGAAAAACTCCCACTCCTTTTCCAGGTGACTAGATCGATTTTTTTTTTGTATTTTGTTTATTCTTTTTGTACTCGTATATAATATTCGCCTTCTCTCTCCATTTAAAACTGTCGGTGAAAGAAGTAAAGAAAAGACGGCCTTGCTCCTGGCTTCAGTTGCACACGCCAGAGGCCGGTGTGCCGTGGAGGGCGGTGGGGACTCCGGTGCTCGCGATCAGGGCCGGGCAGGGAGGGGGCCGTGGACCGGGGCCAACGCCGGGGGCGGGGACCCAGAGTGGGGCGGGGCGGCGCGCGCGGCAGCCGCCGTCGAAAGTGGATGAGGAGCATATTGTTATGGGGGCGTATTTTTTACGTTATGGCGCTTTCCGACGCGCCAGAGCGCCCCCACCCCCGGCCGCCGCGCCGTCCTTCAGTTAACGCCGCCCTCATCCATCCCCTGCCTCGCTCCGCGCCTTTGTCACCGCAGCCTACGCTACGCACTCACACACTTCATCAAGGAGTGCTGAGGAGAAAGGAAACGAAACAAGGAGAGAAATACATCCAGAAAGAGGGTGAGGATTAGAAAGAGAAAATAAATCTCACACGTTTCATGTTAAGAGTCAGGGAACTAGCTTGACTGAGATAACATTACATTATTGCACAAAATAATTTAATTTAAAAGAAGTTGCTCCTGCATTTGGGTCGTATTCTAATATACTCTACTCTATCTAATATACTCTATCTAATATACTCTATCTAATATACTCTATCTAATATACTCTATCTAATATACTCTATCTAATATACTCTATCTAATATACTCTATCTAATATACTCTATCTTCTAATATACTCTATTCTAATATACTCTATCTTCCCGTTGATAGTTTCATATGTATATAATCTCTTTAGCAATTTTGATTAATTGGTTGATCATGTCATGTAGTTGATGAAAAGTGATTTATCTCTAAAAGTTTCATTTTCATTAACTACGATATTAGGTTTTGTGCTTCTGAAGTCTAAAACCAATCATAAACATCATCTGTAGGACGTACTTTTCTAGACGAGTAATATAAAATACTTATTGTAGATGAAATGTTATATTAATGTATATCGTTTATTCTCTGGCAAGTAAAAAAGTACTAACAATAACAAAGTGTTACATACCTTTTTAAGGGAGCACAACTTATCAATGTGTTGCTTACTACCAATTAACTATTTTATTTGTCCCACGAACTGCCACCGTTACTATTGCTCTAGGACCTCCTTCCCGGTTCCAGTCACTGCTCCGTACGCGTACAGGACACTGTTCCATCACGTATTCCTCTCCCATCGCCACTCTCTACTCCGTCCCGGCCCGGCCCGCCCCGCCCCGCCCTGTCCCCTCTTGTTCCGGCCCGTCGCCCCGCCTCGGCCTGTATATTACCCGTCCGGCGCCCCCCCCCCCCATCGCTCCCGCGGGCCCGCGCTGCCTTCCCGATCGCTGTTTCATTTTACGATCATTGCGCCCCCTGCCAGACCGCGGCGCACAGCGGAACTAACGCAGATAAAAAAAAGAGCGTCCAAGATAGAGCGCGCGCGGAAGCGTCCTGGCAGGCAGCAGAAGCCCTCGTAATAGAACGGGCCATATCACAAAGGATGGGATCTGGAAGAGGATTATGGGGTAAATGAGGGAGTTTGCTAAGGAACGCACGGAGGGAGCGCGCTCTCCCGCGCCCTTCGCTGCTGCTGCTTTGCTGTCCCGGAGGGAAAAAATCATCGAGGAAAGATGAAGGGGCCAAAACGGTTAGGGCGGCGATTTCCAGCTTGTGGAGTTTGAGCGTCGCGCGATCGTTGCGAGAAGTTGCGCCTAACTATGGAGAGAGCGCAGGAATTCGTGCATCGTGGGTGGTTGCAGAAGCTTCGCCAGGGGCGGGGGGCGTGACAGGCCTGCACCATTGCTTGCGAGGCTTCCCCTCTCGGATGATTTTCCACCAGCTGTGGATTCTCTTGTCTGAAATGTGAAGCGTGAGCTCGTAAATTGAGGTGTTGCACATAACTTGGTTGTTGTAAAGGGAAACGAGAGATGTAAAATGATACCCAAACTTGGGATCGATGGTGAAGCCATGGATTTTCTGAATTCCTTTTTGTTACGCTTCCCAGGGTTTTTACCCCAATTTTCTTAAATTGTTAACCATATCTTTTTACTCGACACATTTTTATAAAAATTTTCTCTATCATCTCTTGATGTTTTGCAAATCTCATTCTTATCGACGTGCAATTAAAACAGAAGTACACTTTTAATATTGTACGTAGAAGAGTGAGCACTTTCTGCTTTCTCCTCTCAAGTTTATTTTCAACATTGTGAGAACTCCGATGTTTAAAAATATTCAAAAGTTTTACCAAACCTGTTCTTAGAAGGCTCGTTTATTTTCATTTTCATTAACCGCACCAAATCACATGTTCAGTCTTTATGAAAAGTTTGTTTCTTTAGGAATCCAGATTTTCTTCAAATTCTCATTAACGTTACAGTGTTAAATGGAGTTCAGTTTGATTTGATCGTACGTAATATAACATTAATATAAAAACAGAAACGTTAAAAAACTCATTATAGTACATAGAATTGAATGATCTAAAGAATGGCTCAAGGACCAAAATTACAGTTTCACAGATCTTGAAAAGAAAATAATTACCATAGATTCAGAGCTTTTCACAATTTAATTTCTAAGTAGATGAGTTCTAAGTAGAGTTCTAAGTAGATGAAGAATAAACCCTCATTGAATCACCACAAGTAGAGCAAGACTTTTCACCATAAGTGTGCGTTGTCGAAAGGAAGGGAGGGGTACTCTCTGGGCCCCCTTTTCTATTAAACATTTTATTAACATACGATATACTGTTTTACTAAGAAATACATAGAACAAACTGCATGGGGAATGAAATTATAACTTTAATAGTACAATTATTAAATACAATTGAATTTCTGTTGAACCAATTACTTTATTTATTTATTTATTTATTTATTTTTTATTTATTTATTTTACGTCAAAAAACAGTTAAAAACTGCGTATGACGTGCTATGGGGAAAAGTGAATTGTGTGCACATTTTCAAAAATTCTGTGATCCCTACACTAAGTCATATACTACTTAAATTTTGAATTTTTGAAAGGGAGAAAAAAAACTCCCATGTAATAAAATCTATTTTCAAGGATAAACAAGCAATAAATTTTGAATTTTGAAAGGGAGAAAAAAAACAAAACTCCCATGTAAAAAAATCTATTTTCAAGGGTAAATAAGCAATAAATTTTGAATTTTGAAAGGGAGAAAAAAACAAACAAAAAAACTCCCATGTAATAAAATCTATTTTCAAAGATAAATAAGCAATAAATTTTGCCTCTTATTACTTCCTGCCGCGACAACGTGGAAACGATAATTTGAATAATTGTATTTCCCACTGAATTCTAGAAGACGTGCACAGAAATGAAGTTACATTTATGTCCAGAAGCAAAACAAGGGGCCATCTCAGCATTTGCTCAATGGATCAGGGAAACTGGACGAAAAACCTGATCGAGATGGGGGTCATTGACCCGAAAGCTGTAGTACAATAGTTGTTACAGGTTGTTTATACTCATTTATACAGTCCAAATGGTAAATAATGCATTATGTCTCATTGTTAAAAATAATGTTACTTTTCTTGTGATGCCCAGTATAGTCTCTAATTGTATAGAAACAGTTATGCAGCAGAAACGATTTCACTTGGGATTTAAACTTTTCTATTGAATTTAATCGTTTAATGTCATCTGGCAAAGTGTTGTAAAATAATGTACATGTATTGTATGTGAATTTTTGTAATGAGCTGTTGATACTGTCACCTGATGAATATGATTTCTACGTCGAGTGTTATAGTAATAGACTTCGGCATTTTCTGAAAAAATATTCCCGCCCTTGAGCAAGTCATTTTTTACAAAAACCACTGATTCGTAAATAAAAAGACACGGTAATGGTAGAATTCCTAGGTTAATGAAGATTTGCTTACATGAATCACGTGGGTGGGATTTGGTTATTATTCGTACAATTCGTTTTTGTAATCTAAAAGTCTGGGAGCTATAAGATGTATTTCCCCAGAATATTATGCCATATCTCAGGCGGGAATGAACGTTCGCGAAGTATACACAACGAGCAGTATGAAGGCTGACTGAATTTGCAAGAATTCTGAACGCGTAGCATAATGAACTTAATTTTGTGTTCAATTCATTTAAATGGACGTTCCATTTAAGGTTTGACTGAATTGAGAGACCTCAAAATTTTGTTGCCTTAACATCAGTCAATGGTACACTGTTCATTTTCAATGGAGCACAGAATTGTTTATTTGATATGGAAAACTGCATTAAAACCGTTTTCTTTTCGTTTACTATTAATTTGTTATTTCGGAATTATTATTACTGGTTGGCAGATACCCAAATGTCATATGTCAATTCCGCAAACTGTCATCTTATAAAAGGGAAAATAAGCAATTGATTTTCAAGGTTTTATTACGGGCCCCCTTCCGACATTTTCTGTACGGGTGGTGGGGAGGAGCCAAAATCCCTGCCCCTGCCCCGTGTACACTCCTACATCCTTCACAACGGTCTGAGAAATACAGAGGCTTCCAAGAGAGAAGCCAGTCAATAAGCCCCAGGGGACAAAGGCCGCGGTGGGCGCGTGCCGCTCGGCCGCAGTGCTCGCGAAGCGCACTCCCCTCCCAGCGGGCGCCCGCCGCGCCGCCCACCTGTTCGCCCCGCGCGCCCGCGAGGCGCTGTGTGCCCACGCGCGCCGCCCGTAAATCTCACCGCCTCCGTCGCCACCTCCGTCGCCGCTCTCACCATAGTCGTAGCTATCATCGTGGAAATATACGACGTGTGGCAATCCGGCGATGCGCACTGGGACCAAATATGGAAGCGCGTTCGATAATCGGGTTGTAATGTCGTTGGCTTCCGAGGCAGGAGACTGTAGTGTCTGAGCTTTCCGGTAGGCGCTGCGACGGTGATTCAAAGGAACGAGCACGGAGTTATTCTGCGCTACACAGAGTCGGCAACGTCTTTCAAGAAGGTTCAGTTCCGCCTCATTACAAGCTCATTGACGCGCTGTCTGCGGAATCGCTTAGAATGTAATTTGTAAGACGTTCAACCTGGAGAAATATTAACAAATAATACAAAACTAAAATCTGAAATTGTTACAAATTGCAACATAAAAACTGCATTTTTTACCTCAAATAAACAGACATTGGTATTATTTAATATTACTAATTCAATTATTGCCAATGACACCTATGTCTGTTTATTTGACCATGAGACTGACTAAGAACTGTGATACAGACAGCTGAATTCAACATTGTACTCGAATACTTTGTTCTCTTTGCCATTTGACATATTTTAAGTATAAAATACACTTTCATTTATTTAGCAACCGAGTAAGTATTGCATCTCCCTACACACCAGATTATGACGGTACTGCCTTAGAAAATACTTCCCACTAGCCTGTCCTCAACTTTACTGCCGTAATTGCCACCATCCTGCAAAGATTTCTCTCGTTAGCAATCGGCACTACAAATACCTAATGTGCCGGTCGTACTGCATCCACATGAACCCAAAAGGTTACAGGTTATAAAAAACTCAAAATTTGACAAAAGAGGTAATTGCCTAAATAAAAGAAGACTGGAGTAATAAAACAGCTGATAACGTTCATGAATGAAATAGGTGTAATAAATTATACGATAAAAATCGTATAACTCAATAATCAAACTCAATAATTTGCATATATCTCATGAAAACTATGTGAATTTCAACTGTTTCTGCTTCAGTCTGAATGGACATGATTCAGATTTCAGAATTTACCATTATCCGAATTGTTTTTTCTTGTTCTTTTTTCTTCTTTTTTCAGATTTTTGCCTCACAAACCATCTGAACTCGAGTCCTCCTGAAATGAAATTGAGTGACATCATCTGATGATATCTACGTTCACTGCATTCTATTTTCATTTCTCGAATATCCCATGCAGTTTTTTCTCTTCTAATAAAATTCTATACACATACAGTGGACCGCTTATTGTAATCACGATTAATGTTATCCGGACTAATATTACAACATTAAGAAAACGTCGTTTATTGTGATCAGAATTCGTTTTATAATACCATTGTTTTGAAACACATTTCTGTTACGCAGCTTTGAGCCATCAAGTCTCCCGACTGGAGAAAGACAAGCAAATAATATTATTCGCCTCTGGCGCACACTGTGTCACTTTTCCGCGCGCTGTTCTAAAATAACTTGCTGGTCGAAGCTTGATCGCCTTTCCTGCTCTCGCAGTTACTCTTCCAAACTTTCAGTATGGTTCACGAAGCCGTTAGTTCTCATCTGTTTGTAAAGTTAAACTGCAGTGATGACCAGTGTGAAAAGTTGACCTAAACGTAAAGACGTGACATTTAACGAGAAGGTTTCTATTTTAACATTATGACTGTTTGAACATTATGACTGTTTGCCTAAAATGAGTCAACGCAATCCACTAGTGCAGCCACAAAATTCTCAACCTCTTCTGAGCAAATTATTAAAGAATAGAAACGTTATTTTTCAGGCGGCCCAGAAAAACTAAAACTTACAATGTAAGAGAAATCGTGTTGGGAAAGACTATGAAGTTGAATCTGCTCTAAGAATGTGGTTCACTGATTTTCGTAAATAAGATGATCGTGTTGATGGCCCTCTGATGCGTAAAAACGCAAAGGAGCTTGATAAAAAAATGGAAAAGGAAGAATTTGTGGCAACAGAAGGATGATTCCATCGTTGGAAAAAAGGGAAAACGCCTACAAACGAACGCACGGGAACAGAATGACGCTGATCCGGCAGCTGCTGAGAGATGCTTGGAAGAGGAATAGCCAAAAATTATTTATATTTTCTCTCTTCTGATTTTTCATTTGTTAACCTTGAATTAGAATATTTTGCCTATTGTTATCAATCGGTTAGTTATCATATGACCTGCAGCACGGAGTGATAACAGCGATGTCCACTGTATATGTAGGTGTTTCCACGTAAGAAAAGACCCTAAAAATTCAAGATGGCGGAGTTTCGGCACTGCCAACCTCATCGAAATAAAACGCGAAAGCGCCGACGCGACTTGTTTAAATGTAGTACGTAGTGGCCTTCAAAAATCCAGATATGCTGAAATGATTTGTTAATATTGTTTTACGACTTATAAATCGCAACAGGCATATGGTAAAATAATTTAATTTATATATGAAATTTGTTTTTATTAATTAATTATAATATTAAATATAATACTTTTAATTAAATTACTTATAAATTTAAAAATATTTGAACTCTCAGAATTAATAAAATTTTATTGAAACTGAAGAATAAATGAAATAGTTATATGTTATTTTATTATACAATAGGAAAAAAGGTATAAACAGGGGATTTATAGAATAGAGATGAAATGAAATACAAGACTCAAAATAATTTTAATTTTCCAACAGTACACAATGAAGTGAAATAAAACTATTCTTTACTGAACTAGAAATATTTGTATAATAATAGTTTTATGCACGTAATATCGACACATGACCACGATCAAAGCATATCTAAGCAATGAACAAATCTACTGTATGAAAATGACAATGTTTGAAATTTCATGAAAATTGAATTGATCAGATATATGATTTGATATAATGCGAAGGTTCAGTAAAGAATAAACTGATGCACCATGGGTGGTCAATTTTAATGATAAATTGCAAGGAGCAGTCATTAAAATTTCTTGAACACCGATGGTCCACAGCAATTTATTTTCACAAAAATTATTGAATTTTTACAACAATTTTAAAGCCTAATGCCCCTGGGCTTACAAACATTACAAAACATCCTGGCATTTACCTTAAGCGATCAGGGAAAACAAATTAGTATGCTACCATATATATAAAAAAATTGAATAAGAAAGTGAATTAATCCTCAATTGGATTGCAAAAATATTATCATTAAAAATCAACATTAAGAAATTTGGCTGACTTTACAAATTAATAAACTACTTTAAAATTTTACATATATTGATAGCATACCCATCCTTCCGATCAGGATGACGACTGAGGGCTGATTTCTAGCATGCATACAGAAACATATGTCAAAATAATGGAGACATTTACAATACGTGAAATAATATACATAAAACATTCCATATTTATAAAATGAAAAATCCGGTAGACACAGCAACCCTGCAACATAGAACAATCAATGCAGTATCTATTGTCCAATCATGATAAATTCAATAAACAGACATGTTATTGTTATAGCACTCGTACATTTATTATCCAAAAAAGAATACTGCGAACAATGACTAGCACTCATAAGCTGGAGTCTTGCAGACCCTTGTTCAAAAAATTAAGGATTCTTCCACTACCGTGCATGTACATATTTGAAATAGTTGTCTTCACAAAGAAGATTCTCATGGAAAACAAAGACACTTTCACTCTAAATTCAGGTGTACACAACTATAACACTCGACAAAAGGATACCCTACATGTTCCCCATTCTGAAACTACACTTTATCAAAAAAGTACCCTAATAGAGGGCATTACACTTTACAACAAATTGAGCCATGATATTAAAGATATGAATACAATACATAGATTTAAAAGTAAATTGAAAGCTTTCCTGCTTAACATATTCTACAGTGTGAAGGAATACACAAATCACACCACTACCTCCCTTAAAAAACAAAAATAAAAATTCTAATCCCACTGATTCTCTGTTTCATGTTGACTGTTCAAGTTGAAGCAAAGAAAAAAGAACTGGCATATCCCATCTTGCCTGTGTTAAATTGCAGTTGGACTGATGTAGAAGGAGAATGCCAAACCAAAATTCTATTTCCTTCATCCTGAATTTGCTAAATGCACTAGGCATCATTAATATCGTTAAATCATTTCTGAATGAATAGTATTTTATTATTAGTATTGTTACTATTATAATTGATATTACTATTATTAGAATTGTTATTATTACTATTATTATTATTATTATTATTGAGTATTGTAAGATCAATGACCAACTTGATCAGGGTTTTTTGTCCAGTTTCCCTTGATCCTTTGAGCAAATGCTGAGATGGTCCCCCTTGTTTTGATTTCTGGACAGTAAATGTAACTTCACTCTGCCACATCTGACTCGTCATACACAATTGAAATTGTATCTGTGACTCAATAAATATTATTATTATAAGATCAAAAATTATTCCGAGGAAATTATGTTCTTGCAATGAAAAACAAAAAATTAAAAAAGGACATTATCACATTTAAATAAAAAAATTGCTACTTATATATTACTTCAAACTCCAGTAACATATGAAAAACGAAATTGTCCAGAAGAAAAGTTGGCAAAAAAAATTACCTACAAAACCAATAAAATTTACAAACATAAACAGAAAATCATTGAAAAATAACTTAAAATGAAATGTTAATTACCAAAAAGTAATATAGCACATCAGTAGTAAACATTAAATTTTACTCTATATCATGCCAAATAATATCATGAAATAAGTACTTACTAATTTCACTTAACAACTGATTACCATTTGAACAAAACATCTAAATAAAATGATGTATGTTCTGAACTCCATTATTGCATATCTGAAACATTTATTAATGTAATGTATGTTTCACACACATGCTAAATCTTTCAAGTGTATTCATTTATATCATTTAGCATCCGTACTTAAACAGAACACAAACTCAGAGGCATTGGCAGTAATGATTAATTGTATTACAGGGATAATGTAAAGGAAATTGATTAACTGTTAATTCATTGGGGTTAATTAATGTTAATGAAATAGTGCTCTTAACTAGTGTCTTTGGTTGAATTGAGAAGGCAGGAGTTCACTCAGGATCTCACACTCATTAAAACTATTAATGCACACTCACTGCAATAAATACAATTCCATAATCGAGTTTATTCTAGCTATACCTTTTCTGGGGCACAGTGTAACCAAATTTGTTCTTAATCTTGACTTGGTGGTTGCTTTACGGGGGCAGGAGTTTTATAATTTGAGGCACATCTGAAATATTGAGTTACATATTTCACAAGAATATCACTTTTGTTCCAAACACTTTAATGCTTACTCACTGTTTTCACTTTTGCAATCCTACTCGATCCAAACACACAACTGAAGCACTGGCAGGAACAATTGACTGTAATGTAATAATATTAATGTAACAACTTGCAATAACCACAATTCCATAATCGAGTACATTCTAGCTATACCTTTTCTGGGGCACAGCGTAACCAAATTTGTTCTTAATCTTGACTTGGTGGTTGCTTTACGGGGACAGGAGTTTTATAATTTGAGACACATCTGAAATATTGAGTTACATATTTTACAAGAATATCACTTTTATTCCGTCGTGTAATATATAAATATATTTCAATAAAATAATTATGATTCACACATACACATGTTCATTGTGAAGACGCTCTTGAGGCATGCAATAAAAAGTCAATAATTATTATGACATTGATGGCTTACCCCCACAATTACAGCTACCTTTGCAATGACACTGCTCTCAGGAAGTTTCACTTCTTTACGAGAATTTTTCTTGCTCTTGTACTTATAAACATTAAGAAGGACCTGCCTTTCACAACTCGATAAAATCCACTTCCCCTTCTGCTTCACTGGAGAGTTATTTCTGGAATTACCTGACATTTCTAAAAATGTCAAGCCCAGCACACAATAAGATTTCCCTTAGGAAACAATTCGCGCACGCATGCGGCTCACTCGCATAAGCTCACAATCTCCACACAACGCTTTGCTGGTTGAAACCGTTGAAGTTGGCACAAATTCATTTCGCTCGCATGCATGCCAGTCTCCAGCCAAAAAAAGTCCCTGGCAGCTATACTTCCATTACGTGGGGAATTTACGTTGGGGTTGGCACCTACTTTCTCCAACCTAAATGGTAATCGAAAGTCCCTAAGTCAATGTAGTTTGTATGGCGGGTGGTTTACGGGAGGTTAGTATTGCCAAGCTCTCTGGGTCACATCTTACGTGAAATAAATCTTATATATATATATATATATATATATATATATATATATATATATATATATATATATATATCAGATCCAAGATAAAACACATTTTAAGTTTTCTATAAAACAATGTATTTCATTTAAAAAACTGATTTGTATACAATTCAAATTACATACAACTTATATTAACCACAATAAAAGAATATTGTAATAAACCAACACAAATATTTTCACTGATTTGGTTGGAGCAACTACCAGATAACACAGGGTAACATTGTAACTATTTTTGGTAACATGAATTAAAGTAACTCTTTTTTATTAATTCGAGATATGTGATTTCAGATATGAGCTCAAAAAACAGCCATCACATAAGGTTTATTTGTTATCATAACCTTTATTTTGGCTGTGTCAAGCTAGCACAACCACTATAGCACAATCACATCAAACCAAGTGGAATATTTAGTACTCATTTATTACTAATTTATTACCCAAAAATTAAATTTATTACTCCTCTCGTTTCTGAAATAAAGGTGGTTGTGCTAGCGTGACAGTCACGCTAGCACAACCCAAATTAAAAAATGAGCTAAATCGATCAAAACTAATACGAATGTTTAGAGCATATTTATTACTAATTTATTACTCTAAAATGAAATTTATTACTCATGCGGTTTACGAAAAAAAATTAAAAAATTGTCAAACTCAATTAGTTATGCAACCCGCACGACATTGGCGTATATTATTGAAGAGTCCCAACGACATAAAAACACTTAGTCCAATTACAAAAATACAATTACAATCAATAGTACACATTCAGTTCTAATTTTTAACACAAAAAAAAATTTAAATGTGAAAACGACTTAAAGAAATATTGTAAAGACTGAATCGTAATGGTCAAAACATGCAAGAGATACAAATTCAAAAGTAGAGAGAACCAACGAGCACAATCGCAATAAACCAAACACACAATTAACAGACGTATCACACTGCTATTTAAAACTAATTGGAAATTTATTACTCCTGCTGTTTACGAAATAAATAATTTTATAGAACGACATACTTATCAAAAACGCATGATATACATGAAGTAATTTATAGAGTATAGTAACGCACAAGCAAATAAAACCTATTCAGTTAATATTAAACATTTACTTCTAGTTTTTGAATCCTGGGAAAAAATATAAACGTGCAATCTCATGAAATAAATATTGTATAAACTGTATCGTAATGGTCAAAACATGCAAGAGATTCAAATTCAAAAATAGAGAGAACCAACGAGCACAATCGCATTACCCCAAACACACAATTAACAGACGTTTCACACTGCTATTTAAAACTAATTATAAATTTATTACTCCTGTTGTTTACGAAATAAATAATTATAAAAACGACATACTTACGCAAAAACGCACGGTATTCGTGAAGTAATTTTGAAGTAAAGTGAGCCACAAGCAAACGAAACCTATCCTGTAGAAAATTAGACATTATGTTCTGTTATCTAACACCTAGTAACAAATTATGAATTTAGAAACGCATTTAGGAAATATTGTATAAACTCAATCGTAATGGTCAAAACATGCAAGAGATTCAAATTAAAAAATAGAGAGAACCAACGAGCACAATCGCAGTAAACCAAACGAACAATTAACAGACGTATCACACTAATATTTAAAAGTAATTGGAAATTTATTACTCCTGCTGTTTACGAAATAAATAATTTTATAAAACGACATACTTATCAAAAAAACGCATGCTATACATGAAGTAATTTATAGAGTATAGTAACGCACAATAAAATAAAACCTATTCAGTTAATATTAAACATTTACTTCTAGTTTTTGAATCCTGGGAAAAAATATAAACGTGCAATCTCATGAAATAAATATTGTATAAACTCCATCGTAATGGTCAAAACATGCAAGAGATTCAAATTCAAAAATAAAGAGAACCAACGAGCACAATCGCATTAACCCAAACACACAATTAACAGACGTCTCACACTGCTATTTAAAACTAATTATAAATTTATTACTCCTGTTGTTTACGAAATAAATAATTATAAAAACGACATACTTACGCAAAAATGCACGGTATTCGAAAAGCAATTTTAGAGTAAAGTGAGCCACAAGCAAATGAAACCTAACCTGTAGAAAATTAGACATTATGTTCTGTTATCTAACGCCTAGTAACAAATTATGAACGTAGAAACGCATTTATGAAATATTGTATAAACTCAATCGTAATGGTCAAAACATGCAAGAGATTCAAATTAAAAAATAGAGAGAACCAACGAGCACAATCGCATTACACCAATCGAACAATTAACAGACGTATCACACTGCTATTTAAAACTAATTGGAAATTTATTACTCCTGCTGTTTACGAAATAAATAATTTTATAAAACGACATACTTATAAAAAACGCAGGATATACATGAAGTAATTTATAGAGTATAGCAACGCACAAGCAAATAAAACCTATTCAGTACAAAATTAGACATTTGCTTTTGGTTTTTGAATCCTGGGAAAAAATATAAACGTGCAATCTCATGAAATAAATATTGTATAAACTCTATCGTAATGGTCAAAACATGCAAGAGATTCGAATTCAAAAATGGAGAGAAGCAACGAGCACAATCGCAATAACCCAAACACACAATTAACAGACGTTTCACACTGCTATTTAAAACTAATTAGAATTCGTATCTCTTGCATGTTTTGACCATTACGATAGAGTTTATACAATATTTATTTCATGAGATTGCACGTTTATATTTTTTCCCAGGATTCAAAAACCAAAAGCAAATGTCTAATTTTGTACTGAATACGTTTTATTTGCTTGTGCGTTGCTATACTCTATAAATTAATTCTCGAATACCGTGTGTTTTTTAATAAGTATGTCGTTTTATAAAATTATTTATTTCGTAAACAGCAGGAGAAATAAATTTCCAATTAGTTTTAAATAGCAGTGTGATACGTCTGTTAATTGTGTGTTTGGTTTAATGCGATTGTGCTCGTTGGTTATCTCTATTTTTGAATTTGAATCTCTTGCATGTTTTGACCATTACGATTGAGTTTATACAATATTTCATAAATGCGTTTCTAAATTCATAATTTGTCACTAGGTGTTAGATAACAGAACATAATGTCTAATTTTCTAGAGGATAGGTTTCATTTGCTTGTGGCTCACTTTACTCTAAAATTACTTCACGAATACCGTGCGTTTTTTAATAAGTATGTTGTTCTATAAAATTATTTATTTCGTAAACAGCAGGAGTAATAAATTTCCAATTAGTTTTAAATAGCAATGTGATACGTCTGTTAATTGTGTGTTTGGTTTAATGCGATTGTGCTCGTTGGTTCTCTGTTTTTTTGAATTTGAATCTCTTGCATGTTTTGACCATTACGAATGAGTTTATACAGTATTTCATAAATGCGTTTCTACGTTCATAATTTGTTACTAGGTGTTAGATAACAGAACATAATGTCTAATTTTCTACAGGATAGGTTTCATTTGCTTGTGGCTCACTTTACTCTAAAATTACTTCACGAATACCGTGCGTTTTTGTGTATGTCGTTTTTATAATTATTTATTTCGTAAACAACAGGAGTAATAAATTTATAATTAGTTTTAAATAGCAGTGTGAAACGTCTGTTAATTGTGTGTTTGGGGTAATGCGATTGTGCTCGTTGGTTCTCTCTATTTTTGAATTTGAATCTCTTGCATGTTTTGACCATTACGATACAGTTTATACAATATTTATTTCATGAGATTGCACGTTTATATTTTTTCCCAGGATTCAAAAAGTAGAAGTTAATGTTTAATATTAACTGAATAGGTTTTATTTGCTTGTGCGTTACTATACTCTATAAATTACTTCATGTATATCTTGCTTTTTTTGATAAGTATGTCGTTCTATAAAATTATTTATTTCGTAAACAGCAGGAGTAATAAATTTCCAATTAGTTTTAAATAGCAGTGTGATACGTCTGTTAATCGTGTGTTTGGTTTAATGCGATTGTGCTCGTTGGTTCTCTCTACTTTTGAATTTGTATCTCTTGCATGTTTTGACCATTACGATTCAGTCTTTACAATATTTTCTTAAGTCGTTTTCACATTTAATTTTTTTTGTGTTAAAAATTAGAACTGAATGTGTATTATTGATTGTAATTGTATTTTTGTAATTGGACTAAGTGTTTTTATGTCGTTGGGACTCTTCAATAATATACGCCAATGTCGTGCGGGTTGCATAACTAATTGAGTTTGACAATTTTTTAAATTTTTTTTCGTAAACCGCATGAGTAATAAATTTCATTTTAGAGTAATAAATTAGTAATAAATATGCTCTAAACATTCGTATTAGTTTTGATCGATTTAGCTCATTTTTTAATTTGGGTTGTGCTAGCGTGACTGTCACGCTAGCACAACCACCTTTATTTCAGAAACGGGAGGAGTAATAAATTTAATTTTTGGGTAATAAATTAGTAATAAATGAGTACTAAATATTCCACTTGGTTTGATGTGATTGTGCTATAGTGGTTGTGCTAGCTTGACATGGCCGGTAAGCGCCGCCACCCGGGCCCACTGCCGCGGCACGCCGCCCAGGCTGGTTCAGAATTCATCTTGCAGATGCGTTCGCATGCGTACGAGCTGACACACTGGTATAAGCGCCGCCTGCCACATAATGCCACGGTCTTCTTCTTGTGGATTTATTTGATCTGTGCGTGGTATTCACACTGTGCATATTATTTTTGAGGGACTGTTATTTTTGTGTGCACTGTCTTTTTGTGCTACATAACGGTATAATACTGTGCTATGGCAGAAAATATATTTATAATTGAGGATATTAAAAAAATATATTCAGTTGTACTTTTGTGGAGAAAAGTGAATTATTCGTATAGGGAGGCCTGTTCCAGAACATGTCTTTAGTCAGTTCTTTGCGCAAAGAAAAGGGAAGGGAGCATTTCCGCTAACAACTCAAAATATGAAAACACCAGTTGGTTAATAGGAAACAAGAAACTAATAATTTATCTTTCTGGGCCATGATCAGTGTTTTCCCATGTTCGTAATGTGAGGAATAAAGAACGCTATAAGAATTTGCAGTCTCTTAAAAACAATCACAAAAATGATCGATAACAGAGTCAGTTGTATCCACTTATTCATTGTGGGAATTCTGATTTGGTGTTGTTGACGTTCTTATAAGAAGAAATAAAAGAGGTCATCTTCGTCAACATACTAGTATGTTGACGAAGAAGACCTCTTTTATTTCCACTTATTCAGCTGGCCAGTTTTGCAGTGTCAACATTGAAACAAATTGATCAGATGTAACGCAACATAATTACACAGAACGAATAGTTATATTAAAATGCCTGATTGACGCGACAATTTTTTTTTTCAATGCAGGAATTACCTTTCAGAAGGCATCGTAAAAATGAGCTGGTTAGCAAAGGCTGCGTTGATCGAACTTCTAAATTTGTTGAGTAAGTATGTTACGACCTTACAACAATACTTAAAATTTGCCAAAACATTTAAAAGGCACAGAATTCAAAATGATTTGCAATTAATTTTTGCAATTAGTAATTTCTTGAGTAAATTTATTAAAGAAAACATTTCCATGGCCCAGCATGTTGAAATTGTTTTAGATGAAATATAAATATTGATAAATAAAGATAAAATAGTCATTGATTAGATGCTACATCGTGAGAAAGAGGGCAGTACGAAGAAAGCTTCTTAAGAGTCGTGAGTGTTGCCAAAGGAGCACGAATAATAGTGTCTCTTATACGGGATGCAACGTTCATTACGTTCCGAAAGATAAACGAGTATTTACGACGTGTGAAGCGTTCAAAAGGCAGAGGTTGATAATTGACTTTTGGTTCACTGAAAATTGTGGGCGCGTATGGGGAGGACTAGCGTTATTCCAAAAAACGCAATAATAATAATAATAATAATAATAATAATAATAATAATAATAATAATAATAATATCTTTTTGATATAATTATTTAATTTAAAACATAGAGAACTGAATAAATTTTCGTTTTTTCTTCCAAAACAGGCTCCAAATCGCATTCTTGCTATTTACAGAGCTTACCCGGTCGAATTGGTCACCGCACGCCCCTGGTCTCGACGCACGCATTTTGAGACGCGGACATTGTCGTTTATTCCTCCATGACCACTCTGAGCATATTCAAAGAGTTTAAATGAGAATGAATTATCATCATCAATTTACTGGGTTTCTCTTCATGTCACTTCTTTTCAAGAAGATCTGTGGCACGTTCCTTAGTCCCTTGCATTCACGATAGCACAACAAAGAGTTCAAAAGTTTATTCCAACAACATGTCTCAGTAATGAAACCTAAGCACACTCTTTAGACATGTAAAGTCCGTGGTCAGCCAAGAGGGATACTCAAACCGCAAAAGTCCTCGCTATTGAGATGTCGATGTTAGCTGCTCGCAAATTTATGAATGTTTTTTTATTCAGTGTACGCCCGTGAAGTGTCCTTCTTGAACTTTCTATCTCCTTTTAAATGCATTGCATTTAAGTTCTCTTATTAGTACTTGTATTGAAGAGACATTTTATAAATATTTCAATTCCATTGCTTAATAGTTAAGTAATTTAATAAATGTTTCTCGATATGTTTGTTATTTTGCTGATTGAATGAAACGCACGTATATGAGATACCACGGTACAAAAAATACAAAGCTAATTTAGAATTGCAATTAGGTTTAAACAGTAGCCGGAATTGGGACTTGAAAATGCATTGCTATTCTAACTGCGAAAGGTAACAGCGCATTGAAATATTAATCTAGTATCCTAATTTACTTTAGCCATTCAGTGTCACCGAAAGTAGTTCAGGGATTTCACAGTTATCATGGAATCTATTACGTACTACATGATTACGTACTACATAAAAAATTAAACACCTACAATAATTGAAATAATTTATTGAACAACATTTTTTTACAAGTTTCATTCTCTCTCTCTCTTTCTTTCTCTTTTTCTCTCCCTCTCTTTCTCTATATCTCTCTCTTTTTCACTTTCTCTCTCTTTCTCTCTCTCCTGTATCATGTATTTGTCCAAGAAGTAGTGTATTTTGCCATAAATACCACTTGCGTATTATTGAAATAATATTTATTTTAACATTTAAATATTATGTAACGATTTTGCATCTCGATTAAGTAAATCTTCTTGATGATCAAATCATATGAGAAACTACAATAACTATTTAATTTACTCGTTGTAGAATACATATTCTGCAGAGATTTACATACTTTGATTACACTTTTAATAGAACACTATTTTGTAACAAATTTACACAATTCTGTACCACATTAGAAGGTGATTTATTTATTTCTAGGGGAATTTATGAATTGATATAGTCATTTATGCAATATCTTCTCGCCAAATATGAAATTATGTTTACAGTACATTTATCATTTTTCACTCCGATTTTGAGAAATGCTTGATTCACAGAGGTTTTTGGCATTTCTAATGGGAAAATGCAGCACCGCTTTTGACTGAATTGATTCGCCGGCATCGTTAGTCGAATTGCTTAACTATGTTCCGTGAAGTTATGGAAGTTAAGCTACTCGAGACACCACGGATTCCGTGACGGGTGACCGTGTGAGAATTATGGTTACAAACGGTGCCGCGCCCCTGGCTGAAGGGCAAAAGGCACACACTGGCTGCGAAATGAGACAAAATGACAAATATATATATATATATATATATATATATATATATATATATATATATATATATATATATATATATATAACATTCCGCTCCACCCAGTTCTATCACTGCATACCTCAAATTCCACAAGTTCAGACTACGGAAAATTCGTTCTTAGAGAACCAATATTAAAAATAGATATTCATACCAGACATTCTCAATAAACTTTTCCTAAATAGATTGTTTTTAGATATATCTGAAGAAGATTTTCTCGCCCAGATTAGTTTGTAGTTTAAGTTTAGGTAAATTAGAATGTAAGCCTTCACTACATATGTAAGGTGTATTATGTACTGATCTATGTATGCTCTGTAAAAAACAAATTAAAAGCAATTCATTTGCCTTAACCGTCAGTTTATTACCTTCAACTTCCATTTTATCTTCACGTAATCTGCTGGAAATTCAATTTGGCTTCGACAACCACTATTTCCTCCCCTGGCAAAACTCTCGCGGCGAATCTACCCGGAAACCTGCTGGTAAAGACGGTCAAACCAGCAATATTCTCTCTCGTATCTTGTAGGAGCTGTGAGTCATTCTCGCTGGGCCAAGAAGGGAGCGGGGCCGTGGAGGGGGAACCGCCAACGGAAGGTAGAGATAATGCTTCGGTGAAAGAGATTCTCTTTGTCTTGAGTAGGCAACGAGAGCGGTCAATCGCGAGATTCTCGTATCTCGTAGGGACAGAGTATTCCCGTGAGCGGTCCAAGCCAGCCGAGGATCGGAAGAGGTTAGAATTGCTTAGTGTAGAGTAAGGATTTCCTCCACGCACGAAATTAAAAAGGTCTATAATAAATGTTATAAATAAATAATGTTGCACACCCGTAAATAAACTTGTAAATAAATTGATAGAAAATGTATACATTCTTCGTGAAAGACCAGACCTAAATCAGAATTTCAAGTATGTTTTCAAAATTTTCATATTAAATAAAATTCTTAAGTCCTTGCTTGATATCACATTGGTTATTATGACAATTACTAGAGTTTTTATGAGGTTTCCGAACATCTTTTTTGCTTTTCTAAATGAAGTTTTGAAAATACAGAGTATAAATATTGAGTTATTTTTTTGGGAATAAAATCATTTAATTAACTGGATTAAATTAAATAGTTGCACACCTGGCGCCATTATGAAACATTTACATATGTTGCATTTTGACATATTGTTGGTGTACAAGAAAAGTGAAAAAGGGCTGAAATGGTTCAGGAAAACAATGTTGCAACTGCAAGGTTTTTAAGAAAAATATTGTTTTATACATCAGTTTATTAAAGTCGATGTTTTTAACATCGATGTTTTGTCCTGTTTGTTTGTGAATGAAGCAGTACTACAATCAATTTTGTAAAAGTTACAGTATGAAATAATAAATGTAATTGTCAGTTCGTTTTCGAATGTATTATTTTTAACTTCGTTTTGTCAGTTAAATCTTAATTATAAATTAATAAACACGGCAACAAAATGTTATTTTTCAAGTTCCTATTAAGTTAACAAAGTCTTTGAATATTTATTTAGTGTATTTTTAAGTTTTCAATTTGAAAATAATGTAAAAAGAAATATAAATAATGTGTGCATAAATTACTTATTTTTCAATTATTAATTTTGAATTGAACGCTTCTGTTTTCTGCGGATAAGTTTATTCAGCAGTGCTCAATATCAGTTTTTGTTACATTTTTAGTTATCAATGGTGGCACTCTTTTGACGCTTTAACGATAAACACCACAAAAATATAACAGGGATTACGCAATATTATAGAAAAACTGGTTTACGGTAGCTGAAATTGTGTTATTTTCGCAATTGTTAATGCCTGTTTTCGCGAGAGTCAAATTTAAAATAAATCATCTTATGTGATAAACTCAAAATCACGGAAAGGAGGACATCTGTTCCGAGAATTTCGATGAATTTGCAACGCAGTATCTCATTCAACAGGCATCCCGCCCGGACGAAGGATCCTATGTCACTCGACGAGCTCATTGATATCTACGAAGACGGTTGGCACCTCCGTCTGAGGCCCTGGCTACGAGATTATCGAGTCGCCTCGTTCTCGGGAATGCATTCTCGTTGCACGAGATTCTCGTGGGACCCATTTTCGTTCAGCCTTAGTTCTCGCTTACGAGAACGAGAGAGAATATTGGCAAAGGTAACCGCCTTTACCTGCGGGAGTGCTCGTAACGCGCATTTAGTTTCCGCGCTGGCCGCGGGGCGCGCTGGCCGGAGGCGAAGCGGAGCTAGCGCGTGCGCGCGTGCGTGCGTGGCGCGGGGCGGCGCGGCCGGGGTTTGATTCACGGCCGGCCACCGCAGAGGGGCAATTAAATGCGGCGCGTGTCGCAGCGCGTGCCCGCCACGCGCCGCGGCCTTTTCGCCCGGCCCCGAACGACGCGCGCCCGCTGCCCGGAATTATCTAATTTTAATTAATTTATCGCCGGTATGTTTTGCGCCTGCGGTCGCCGCGCCCGCCCGCCCGCCCGGCGGCGCCCGTTGCGTGCCACGAGGCGGGCGACGCGACGCGACGCGACCCGACACGAGCTACTGCCGCAGCCGAGGCCGAGACGGCGACAGGGAGGACAGTGCTGTCCGCAGTAATGGGAGGATTTCAACTGCTTTTGAACATCAATTTTCTATACAGTTTGTAGATTCTTTATCAAAATTTGCATTTTTGATTCATTACCATGTTTTCTTTTGTTCAGTCGAAAATTAAGTAAATCGTTTGATTTACAATTAATGAAGTGCACCAACAACAGACAGGCAAGTCGTAATATCCCTTTTATCCTTCTCAAAAACTGACAAACAAAATAATTCATTCTACACAGAAAGAATAACATAATTTAAAAGGTTTGCATTATTATATTAATTTCATATTTGTTTTCGATTCTTTTAAATCAGTTTCTAATTTACTAATACTAATACTAATACTAATTTACTAATACTAATGTCAATCGTATTTTCAATTGTTTTTTCAACTGTCAACATGCCATAACATTTCGTCATAGCATTCGACTGTATCATGGAGCAAGGCGAATACTCTCCACACCCTCCACAAAAAGACGTACATTATATTTTTAAATATGTGATTTAATTTTCAAATAAAATAGTACAGTATTTTCATGTAATAATTTTTAATATAAAATGAATTATTGAAAGTTAAATGTGGAGTAATAACTAGGTACTATCTAGTTTCAATGATATTTATTGTGTAATGACACGTAATGGTTTTTGTGATATTGGTGGTGGAGATGTCAGAGCATTACCGCGTACTGCTCCCTGCTATCAATATTATCAAAAATAATTTATGAATAACAAAAATTGGACAATATTACAACAGTAATAATATTAAATGCAAAAACATAAATCATTTATTATGTAAAATAACAAGATAAAAATAACTATAAAAATAAATTATATCATGTTGCATGTTTTCACAAATGTAATTAAACTCTCGATGAACTTTTGCACATCAATTCCACAGCTATATTCAAAAGATGTATTCGGTCAATATGTTAATATTATTCTAACACCATGTCAGCTGATGAACATATCTCGATATTTGAAGACAAGAACTTTCAAGAAAAACGTTTTGTGAAAACAGAACACATGTAGGCATATTTATTTGTTTTACAGTCGTTCAGAAAATAATACTGAAATTCTTAATTCACTGATTTCATATTATTGATATTCGTATTTTTATAAGGGAAATAACACAATATATTTTTTATAATGAAGCAACTCCTAGCTACGACTGATTCGCTAAGCTACTACATTTTGCGTTTTTCGAACGACAAAGCGGAAAATGTGGTGTGCTGAAAATGCGAAGTTATTTTCTTTCATGCGCGCATGCCATCACTCCTCGATTTTCCTGGCAAAAAATACTAATTGAAACGTAGAGGCGTCGAAGGATTTTCAGTAGAATAATGAAAAAAAGTATTGAATCCGATAAAGCAACTTTACGGTAAGTTTGACCTCACCAATTTCAATGTGACGTTATTAGATTTGATTACGTATACTCCGCACTTTTTCAACTATAAATCTTCATATTATGCGGATCTACGTAGTCGTAAAATAAACATGCAATTTTAGAACTTTCGTCAAGACCTATCTACGGGCTATCCTTAGATTAATGATGGAGACTGCATTGAACAAATCACTCACTTCGTTTTCATCAATTCATTTTCAGAATTAAAGAAAGAAACGCAAGGGCTTACCGTGTTATTCAGGTCACCTTTGAAAGATAATCTATATATATAAAAGAAAGTCGTGTTAGTTACACTATTTATAACTCAAGAACGGCTGTGCCGATTTGGCTGAAAATTGGTGAGCAGGAAGCTTAGAGCCAGGAGACGGACATAGGATACAGTTTATCCCGTTCGACAGCGTTCCTGTGTGTGTACGCACGTTTTTGCACGTTTTCGCAAGTTTTCGCGTGATTTCGCATGTTTTCGCGTGATTTCACACATTTTCGCGTGATTTTGCGGGTTTTCGCAACTTTTCGAGGGTTTTCGCACGTTTTCATGCGTTTTCGCACGTTTTCACGCGTTTTCGTATGTTTTCGCGCCTTTTCGCCTAAGTTTTCTGTGCAGAAGCGTTTTTTTATTTTCTTCTTTGTTTGAGAGAAAATCACAAATCTGCAATTGCTTTATTATCACGAGTGCAACAAGGATAGTACAGTTTCTCACAGTGAGTGCGACGCGAGAAAAACATGGGACCGGCTGTTAAGGCGGAACAGAGTTCGCCGGGTCTGCTAGTACTTCATAAAACTGAACGATGTTCTCCTGCATCTCGTGCTGCTACACCCAAGAACACTAAAGACGAATTGACGGAGTGTGTTGTAGGAATGTTTTGTACATCTGTCTCCCATCCATTAATGACTTCGTGAATAGGCACTTTCCTGCTAACTGGAAGACAAAATTTTCCGTATTTGTGAATTGGTACTAAAGTCATGCGGAGTTTTACAATGTAGAGTCAAAAGTATAACGTTAATTCAATGCGCAAATATGCTACTAAAAATGATTATTGTAATTATTGATAAGTAGGAAACGGATTTTATTGTAATAAAAATGCAAAATATGTACATATATATGTGCTTATTTTTTCCAAAACATGTAAAAAAACAGAAAATATATAAAATAAAAATTCATTTTTGCGTTTAAAATTGTTCTCCACAAGCATTTTTCGACCATAAAACGTCCCTGATCAGTCCTTAACAAGGATTCGGAGTTGCTGAAAGTAGGTTCTATCTCTACAAAGTAATTGTATTCTAAATTTCACCACATATAAGAATTTTATTCGAAATATAAAATACGTTCATAGTACATATTACAATATTTACGAGCAGCAGGTGTACAAGTGAATAGTACAACGGTATAGCGAGTGATGAATCCCAGAGGAGAGGGGTTCAAGGGTATATTCCCATGCCTGCAAATCGAACAACGTGGTGAGACAATTTACTGTAAACATATTTGTTAGTTTTCGATGGAGTAACGAATGTGTTGTTTGAAACAAAAGCAAGAACGTAGTTGAGATTACTTTTATTAAAAAATGCACCATCCTTTACTCCGAGTAAGCCGTAAGGGGGTGGGGAGGTAAGTTTGACAATTCATAGCGAAGATATGGTGGTCATAGAAGCGCAGCAGCATTAGATTTGATTTATAAGAAAGATGATTTCGTAACCCGCATCTGAAACGTTCCGTTTCTACGTATAAATATGTTAAAATGTTGCAAAATATGTCGTAATTAGTAAAATATGTAAAAATATGTAATTATACCATAATATGTAAAAATATGTAAAATAAAAATAGTTTTAATTCATTCAGAATGTCTTGTAAACTCTAAAAAATAGAATTGAATGCTGGTAGCTAGTTTGTGTAAAAACATGTAATTACATGGATATCCGTTCTCTATTGATAAGTGAATTAAAAATCAGTTTTAATGAAAGTTTACAGAGACATTTCCAAGAGGCATTCCAAACAATTAAGACATTTTTTTTAAAAAATATTTTTCTCCTTTTATTTTCCCGCTCCGGAGTAGACACAAAGTTATGTAATGCTGCGCGAAAAAACGAGGACTTTCGGCTGAAACATAGGGCTCTGGTAAGGAAAACGTTGATAAATCCAGTTGCTAAATTTAGAAACAGATCATCTAATACGTAATTCATGTTTTATGGATCCTTGATACCGAAAAATCGAATTACGGCAAAGCGTGTCTCTATGTCCGTCCGCCCGTCCGTCCGTCCGTCCGTTCGTCCGTCCGCCAGTCCGTCCGTCCGCCCGTCTGTTCGTCTGTCTGTGCGTCGGTCCGTCCGTCTATGAACAACGCTAGCGGCTAAACCGTTCAGCCAATTTTCTCCAACATTCATTTTTCTCAATGCATCTGGTTGATGTCGCAGCCCCTTGTATATGAAATCGATATTTTAGTTTTAGCGGGTACTTTACATGATGCCCCTGGGACATTTAAAAAATTTTCAAAAGAATTGCCCCACCATTTTTTATTAAATTTTGTTGTTGGATAGTGTGAATGACGTTTAAGACAATTGGTGCAGATCTCATGTTCGTTGAAAACTGCAAAGGTTCAAAATTTTTCGGTGTCTTCCTACAACTAAAATTATGAAGAAAGAGATTTTTCTCGTAATGAAATCTCAATGATGATATATTTGGAAATAAGTTAATGTACAATTTTTTCGGAAATTTGAGTATTTTAGCGTAATTTTGCGTGAAAATACGGGTAAGAAAGTACGTGCTGTTTTAGCACCACTAGTTTAATAGGCGCGCTTGCATTTGTTGCAGAGCATTTCAAGCCATTATAAGGAAAGGTTTGAACACAAAACCACTTGCGAAGCCGATCCAGTGGCCGAGATCGCTAAGGCAGTAGTGTAGTAGTGATTTCGGACCGAAAGGTCGAGTCCCGCCTCGGGCATGGTTGTATTTGTGTTCGTCCTTGCACTCCGTATCGTCATTATATCGTTTCATTTTCACAGTTACCACAACGTTAACCCCAATAGTGGTTGCTAATGACCTAGATGTTGATGTGATCTTAAATAACAAAAAAAAAGCACTTACATATCGCCGTGAAATGTATTCGCTTAGAAACAGGGTGTACAATATCTGATGCTTCCAGAATCATCAATTGTCCCACCGCGGGATATCACTGATTAAATTCTATGAACATTGCCGCTTTTAATGTAAATCCCAACAATACTATTTGTTTTAAGGTTGGATATTTTTTGTATTTATGCCTGAAAACGAGTCTTACAATGGCGTGCATCGATCACACACAAAAAATACTAGAGTAAGTAATTAGAAACTTCGGGTGATCATAATAAATGTCTTGCAGAGCTCAACAAATCTTGTTGCAATCAAACTGTCAGTCCTATTGAGGAAAATAAAACTCATCGCCATAAGTTATTTCGAAATTTCACTAACTCGTATTTTATATGCTCGCGAAGAGCTCCGACAGAAACCTGCGACCAATCGCTGGTTCTCACTTCGTTTTCACTCTCTCGGCCATCCGTGTCTATTATCCAATACAACCGGCTGGCGGCGAGCTTCACGATCTCCTTAGCTCTCGCAAGCCCATTACCGATGTAGAAAAATGCAGCGCCTTCCCGCCCGGCCGTTTCGGAGAAAACGAGAAGGCGGGAAGACGGTGCGCGCCGCCGCCCCGACAAGCGCCCCGCCCTCCCCTCCCCTCCCCTCCCCTGCCCATCCCTTCCCCCACCCACCGCACGCCCCTCACGCCCCGAGCGCCACCTCGAAATGCCGACCACGTCCTCGGGGCGACGACGCCAGGCACGGCGCGGCACACACTGGCTACAGCCATCGAACCCCGAACACGACGCGCGGATTTTAACAAATTTAGCTCTAATAAGCGATATATGACCCTCGGTCCGTGTTTAAAATGTTCGGATACCATATCGGATGACATACCTTCAACTGAAACGCAGTTGATTGAAAACTTCTAGGTTTACATCTGCCATACCCTATTCCAGCGTCACTGCGATGCTCAAACTACGAGCCATTGAGGTCGTAAAGTTGTTTTAGCTTGAAAGAATTCGGCAATGCTAACGAAGGCGGAAGTAATGGCAAACGTGAGAGATATAGAAACTGCGGTGGTGAAAACAGATTTCACAATGTGACAAACGAAAAGTTGTCCCCACAAACTGATGGCAGGCGAAAAAACATATTAAATTTTTTTTTCATTTTAGAGTTATCTAAAATGTAGTTTTTCCAAAGGTAAATTTTCCAAAAACATTCAAAACAGAATTCTCCATTAATTATATTATTCTTTCCTTGCCTTTTAATTTACGTGATAAAGCGAAATTATAATTGCTTAAAATTCATTCCTAATTTTATCTTGGTAATTTATCTGAAATATTCTCCGGCGTATACAAAATTCGTGCGAGTTTGTTTTACAAAAATAAACGTTGATGTTTTCTACGTCTGTAGAATTGCTTTTAAGTTGCTGAAGTAATGATTACATCGCAGACATGCTCCGTAGTGTCTAAAGAAGGCAGGGTCAAAGCAGCAAACTTGTTGTTTGGGAAGGAAGTGTGTTGTTGGACATTATCAGAGGAACTATCTGGAGAAGTACATTGAGTCGTGAGACACTGATGATGTATGGCTTATTTGCAGAGGCACGAGCTAGTCCTAAGAATACGGGCACTTGGGTCGGTACCTTGCTCTCCAATCCCAGATGATGCATGTTCTCAATGCTTACGTTGACATTAACAGGTAAGTATTCTTCACTATTATTTTAATTGAGAAACTTGGTGAGTCCAAAATCTATGATCTATTAGTTCTTTCAATGAGCATGACCGCAGTTCATTATTTTGAGGCGTTATGCTAATTCCGTTTAAATGATTTTCATTTTGAAGTTAGAATATTTTTCTTTGAGAAAGAGTAAGAGAAAGTTGACAACTTGGAGACTTCGTTGTGCATTGTGTCAAATATAGCAAAACTCATTGTATGTTGTTCATTTTCTGTTTATCCTCTAATCTAAGAACAATTGTAAAATGCAGATTTTTACGAAAAAGTATGTGAGTATAATGTTGGCAAATAAAATTACTTTTATTCTGTATGGTGAACATCCAGGAACCTGGGCATTTACTAATTGCGAGTTTATTAGTAATACATGAGAATTTTATACGTCTAAATATCAAGATTCAACGTAGATTATCCTAAGGCGTTCATTGCTTATATTTTGAATTTAACTTGTTATGAGGTAAACCCTTGTAAATTCCTTAATTTTAAATTATTCTGGTGAGTTGTAGCGCTTCTTTAGTAGATAATGATATTAAAATATTTCCATGAAAATTACTGAATTTTAAAATGGCCTGTATTTTTTTCAGATCCATCAAAATATATGCCATTGTAAAATGAAGAGAAAATGACACCATAATCTGTACATGGAGTCGTACATTTTAATATTCTATCGTTTTCTTTTGCCTTATTCTGGATAATATCGGGAGCAAATACTTGTGTAAGTTTTTGTTTTGCTCTTGGACTGAAAAGGAATATTTTTGCTTAGTCCAAATGTCACGTACTGACGTTAACTATTGAAACCAAACGACGTGTTCCTATTGCATCCCGCACTCAACGTATCCTAAGCCCTTTACCTACCTCTCCAAAAAGACATAACCCGATTGCATCCCGTTTTTACGTACAAGGGAGTACAAGGAAGAGCTCGTCCAGGTATCAGTGCTTCCAGGATTGCATTTTCGCTTTCATATTTGAAGGACATGAAAGAGATAAGAACAAATATTTATATTATCGTTGTTCATTTTATCTTGTAGTACATCGGTCAGCTAGAATAAGGAAAGCGCGTTAGTTCGGAATGCATCTGTATCGAATGTCCTTAATTTATTGAAACTGTTTTCTAGTACCCGTGGTTTGCTTCAAGGGGAAGGAAAAAGAGGGCCATGCTCTTCCTTTAAAATATGCAGAATGAAAATAATTATATTTAGTTACATTACATACACAGTTCCTAAATTCTACCGCGTTCACAGGGCCTTGTTAGAGTTTTTCTCTCGACTAGTGCGAAAACATCAATTGAGTTTCTCATGAATGAAAACAACTAAATTTTCCTTCTTCTCCAACCCAAAACACTGGCCGGGATGCAATCAGACTATACCTTCTGAGGTAGCCAAACGAGAAAGTAGATATCAACGGGGAAGCAGATGTGAAGGAAACCTGAACGCGGGATGCATTCAGGCGATTCCAGAAACGAAAGTATCGTCCAGTTATGTAATACATATCAGTATCATAATCACGTACTTGTAAAATAAAAGCTTAAGTTTCCAATTAATTGGCCTGGGAACCATGAATACTTATTGAATTTCAAGTTACTTTAAGCAACACAGATCAATGGCACGGTTAAAGCAGATATTCAAGTCTCCAATCATTAACTATTTTGATTGATTTTCTCAAAAGGTATTAGAGCGTAAAGGACCTCATACGATACCACGATGAAAAATGTAATTTACCTTTCTTCAGGGAGTTTGCTAATAAATAAATATTAATTCTCTCTCCTCAATTATTTATCGTACACGTGTGTAACAAGCAGAATGTGACACGTGTCATCCTGTATGTACACACGCACAAGACATTTCCATTCAAGCATAAACTGCGGTAAAAAAGCGTAATTTTCCTTCTGAAGATTAAGAATATTTCTACATAGCTCAACGCCAAGACTTCGGATCTGCATTTTAGGTCATTATTTCGCAAAGTTTGTTAATTTTATTATTTTTATTTCCTTATTTCAGAGTAATATGCAGATGACATAGTACGGTTCTCAAAGTCAGCAGCAGAAACTATGTTAGAGGAGCTTTAAGTTAAATGTGAGGAAGCAGGATTACACATGAACTTAAGCAAAACAAAACGAATGACAAATAGTAATGAAATTTAAATCAAACTAGGCTCAGATATTATTAATTATATTCAGGAGTTATCTGGGATAAACTGTTTCATTACAAAACAGTAAAAACAAAGAAATTAATAGAAGAGTATCACAAGCTTGAGCAAAGGTTTGGAGACTGAAGTTTGTAATAATGGACAAAACACAAAATATCCAAATTTAAAAAAGATATCCTCGACAGTTGTAATCTTCCTGTGTTAATTTACGGCGCTCAGACATGGTCAATAGAAGAGTAACAAAATAAAACATTTCAAGAAACTCAAAGAAAAATGAAAAAGAAAATACTAAGAATATCGCTAAAAGGCCACGTAAGAAACACGGAAATCAGAATATGAAATCAGAAAAAATATGCAGTACTCTGGAAATAAAATATGCAGTACACTGTGCCCAAATACTCAAGTGGAGATGGGTGGGACATGTAGCAAGGATGAGACATGACCGCTGGGCTCACATTACTACGATCTGGGATCCGAGGATTGGCAAACGGCAGGCAGGAAGACCTAGAAGAAGATGGGCAATGTATTATATATATATTGTAATGATTTACGATCATCCAAGTCAATTATCATTTCCTTTAAATGGAAAAAAAGAAACGCTGATAAGTAAGAAGAATAAATATTTTTCGTTATGCTGTTTGGCGCAATAAGCGGGTGATCCGCTTTTGTTCGCCGCGAAACCATATAAGCTGGAGGACAACAATGCCAGTCAGTCGGAGATGAGATGAATTGTTGCTCGGAGCGAGAACGCGAAAGAAACATTTTATTTATTTGACGGTGCGCGAACTATGTAAAAAACACGCACGTAAATTGATAAACAGTGGCGATATAAGAGAGTTTTGTTATTATCGCGATGTAACCAATATTTGTCGGACATTTGGCATGTTGTGTTTAATAGCACGAATGCCAACGCTATTCTGGCTTGACATTAAAAGGGGGAATGTAAGTAAACTTTTGTACGAAAATGACATGGTGTATCGGTGCGTAGTGATTTTGAACATTCGGCGGGAGTTGTAACTCCGGATAAGCCGAAACAGTTATAAACTTGCGTGTGCTACGGCGAATTCCGTGATGAAGAAAGTTTCGCGCGATGATGATGTCCATGGAGATGACGGTAGCCGGAGCTTAGCAGTCATTGTGGACTGATGGAGCGCGAGTAGCAGCTGGCGACGAACGCCGCGGTGCCGAACCAACAAACAGGGAAGTGCAATGACTAATTTGTTTTCGGTTACTACGAAGACGCATTCATGGAGAAGACTAAGTCATGTTAAACTTCTATAGATGAAGAGTCGATAAGGCAATAGTTCAGAATGCGCATTCGGTATGAATGAAATGTTTGTAAGTTTTTCAGGGTGAATGGTTTTTCTTTTAATATTTGCGTTAATTGAATATTTTATGTTGTCATTGAAGGGTGTTTTGTCTTTTTGTTTACGTACTTGTTGTCAGGGTTTAATGAAAGGAAGGAATCAGCAACAAAAGAGAAACGGATAGAATAAAGCACGATGAAGACAGTTGTGTTTATCAGTAAAACCTCTCAATGATGTGTTGTGATTTCTGGTAATTAGATGCTGACCCACGCGCGCGTTACACGAGTACCACGTTTCGGTCCTTGTACAGGGACACAAGTTCACGCCCGCATAAATTGTTAGAATTTTGAAAAGTTAGCTAGTAAACGGGCATATTAATGTATAAAATAGAGGGAGTAGACGATTTTGTTGCAATATTATATATATATATATATATATATATATATATATATATATATATAAACATATTCATTGTTTATGGAAATTGAAAAATTGTCAACGTCACTAATGCAATGCTACTGATCGAGGGGGTCGTTGCTGTGACCGTTGCTGTGACCCTGGCCAATTCACGTGGATTTTGGAGTTCACAATGCTCTGGATAGGTTCTCTTGGGGTTCTCCTGTTTGCCCTACCTCTTATCCCACCATTTCTCCATCGTCATTCACCTCATTATCATTATCACTAGATGTTCACTAATAAATAAATAATATTAAAATTCCTCGACCAATATTACAAACGTGTATGTGATATGCGGAAATGTGACCTCCGAAACTCTCTACACACACAAGATACTCCATTCATTACCCGGAGCAGTTGTTCTCCGCACGCACTCAGCCAGCGTTCCAAGCGGTTTTGGGCGCTGCCCGGCGAAGCGGCAGCTCACTCGCGCTGCCCGCAACAGCCGCTCCTCCGCGCACGGCAATTAGCACAATGCCTTTAACGCGTCGCTCCACTCCACTTTGCCAGCAGCGAGGGCGCGGACGCAGGTGGCCGCCATTTTGTGGAGTGCTGCTGCTCGCCTACGACACCGCTTGTCGTGGGGTGGCGGTCGCGAAAGGATAGCTTGTTAGTGGTGCAGAGAAAGAAGTGCGGGACAGCGTGTTGACGGTTCTCTGCATTATTTGACACAAATATTTGGTTGCTTCAATGGCGCAGGGTTTAGGTCAGAAAGGTTTTTTTTGAAATATATATGTATATAAAATACATATGGCGTTCATCTTCCCCAAGATCATCCTTCAGATGAGAGAAGGGTCATACTTGTGAATTCCGCCCTTGTCTTTCTTGTGTATTTCAAGGAGGGCCTTCTCAACTGCTAACTAAATTCAAGAAGCCCGCAAGTGTTAAGCAACGTTTACATGAACACAGCTAACTGGCTAACAGTTTATAAGACAAACAGACCCAAGCGTCGTATGGACACCTGGGAATAGCGCGGAAGCAGAATTCTTGCCAGCGGAATAGCGCGGAAGCGGTTTCACTTGCAAGGTTCTTCAAATTTTAAGACTGTACAGGAAACAAACGGCTTTGGTGGTAATCGGGCTGTTACGAGACGCAAGTTTGCGTTTTCAAACTTGGTCCATGCGGTGAATTTTTAAGGGTAAAAAATCGAATCCCTTCGGAGGGGGTAGTAAAGCTGGGTGTCCCATGTGGTAGATTAACTGCATGTAAAAGACACTCAAGCCTAAAAGAATTTTCTGAGTTATATTTAAATTGCCTGGCTTGGCGCTTGGCGATTTTGAAAAATGGAAGGAAAAAAGCTTTTGACAATAATTTTTGAACCGTAGCTAGTAAGAATTTTTTTTGACAATTTGTGCTGTTTGAATTGTAATCTCTGTCTTTAAAAACTATTTCCACGTTGTTCTTGTAACCTATCACATTTTTTCATCATCTCAGCAACAGTTCGTATGTCGATGATATTGTTATCATTAAATTAACTGTTGTGTACTTGAGTTTAAATCAAATTAAAAAGATTTTTTATTAATATAAGATGCAGAGAGTAATAAAATAACATTTTTTGTTTTGACTTAAACCCGCAACGATAACCTTTCATTTTATCAGGAACGGTCTTCAAGGGATGAATTAAAGCTAAGGAAGTAAAAGCGACCTATCAAACGTGGACATTTATAACAGTACACTTACAACTCTTCAAATAAATCCAAATCGTGACTCAAGAAAAGTATTTCTGAAATTATTGAGAGAAAAATATGGATATTAAGAATATAAATAGTTTATTCAGGAATGAAAAAGAAAAAAAATCCTCATCCCGAAGACACTTCAATGTACTTCAATGTACGCTGCATCCAGTCACCTACCACCTTCAATGTGCGTTGACACAGGTATCAAGCGTGCAATGTATCATGACAAGTCATTTTGACATCTGTGCTAAGGTTCCGAGGGCGCTCGTACTATTTCATACGCCGTCAGGGCGGCGAAACTGTGTTCAACGCCCTCCTGGCGCCGGAGGTTCGAGGTGTAACCAGCGACATCCTGCCGCCACCTTACATTCGGTTCCTCCCAGCGCGGTGACTGTAACGACCGTCATTCCTCTCGGCCCAGGAGCTACTAGGCAACTAACGGGACGTCCAGCTGTCTGTAATACATCCTCCGATTATGAAGCCATATATTTAATGCTAGAATAATTTCCCGACGCGGTGGTTTCAATGATAAATCCGTGAACCCTGACAATGACGTGTGAGACTTTCTCCCCGCCGTGTAAGGGAACCTCGACACGAAACGCAGGGGGACCACGCATTTATCTCCTCGTTCGAAACATCTTGCGATGTCCTTCGTTCACGCCTTGTGGAGTAATCTATTATCGGTTATCACTAGACATCGGATGTTTTGGGAAATACCTATTTTTTCCTAGCGATTTAAAGGCTGATAATATATATGCACGAATCATGAAAATGATGACATATGACAAAATTTTATAATGCTTATTTATGCTTTTTTTTTGCATAAATGCTTTTTTTGCTGAAATGCCTTTTTTAGGACTTCTTTTGCATGGATTTCCTAAATACCAGCTATGATCTGAGAACGTGGTCGAAGCATGGCCTGTAATACGATGCAGTGAGAATGCTGCCTTGTTTCCTCAAGAGAAAGAGAATTTGTCACCAGTGGGCGGCCAATATCTCGACCGTGGACGGCTCGTACTCCACGACCCTTCTCCCTTCTTGGGCTAGCGAGAATGACTCATATCTCCTGCGAAAAATGAGAGAGAGAACGCTGGTTTGACCGACAGAATGCTGACTGATCGCTTCCGAGAAAAAAACGATAGAGCGTCTTTCGTTTCGCTTGTGTGGTTATTTGAATGCTTCCGCTGAAGATTCCGTTCAGTTGCTACACCACCGATGGTAGCATTATACTATGCCGTATTTGTGATAAAACGGTAATGAAATTTAATTTATATTTTTTCCCCTTTAAATTGTTCAAAGAAGGAAAATGTTTATCTTTACACGATAAAACTATTCGTTTTACAATTATTGGTATTATCCAGGAATTAGTTGCAAGATGTTTATTTCTAGATATCTTCAGAAAAGAAATACCTTTCGCAGCATGAAAAGATCAACATTCATCAAACTAACATCAAAATACAAAAGAAGAGCTGTCGACAGACGTTTCTGACTGAATCTTCCACATCGAGCAAACAAAGTTAGTTTTTCTACGATATGTGGCAGGCTTTGGTGAGCGCCAACATCCCATGGAACGCCATTGAAAACCCAGTATTTAAATATTTCTTGGGAAAGTATTGTAAACAGGCGATACCGTCAGAATCAACTCTGCGAAAAAATTATTTGGATTCTGTGTATCAAGCTGCACTAACAGATATTCATACCGACATAGGTGACCATTGCATTTGGCTCTCGGTTGATGAAACGACGGACCCGTTAGAGCGATACGTTGCTCACTTGATTGTCGGGAAACTGTCGGGAACATGACGCGGGTGCTCCCCATCTCTTGTGCTCGAAGTCATTGGAGAAAACAAATCCTGAAACAATTGATTATTTTGTAATTACAGAGTTAAAACTCTTATATCCCAATGGCATTGAAGATCAGAAGGTACTTATAATTCTCACAGACGCAGATTTGCGCCGGGAGACTTTTGAAATACTTCTATCCTAACCTAACCCATTTGACATGTTTTGTTCATGGTCTGCACCGTGTCGCAGAAGAGGTTAGTAAAAGGTTTCCTTCAGTAAATAAACTGATTTCTTCATTCAAAAAGATTTTCTTAAAATCTCCTACAACAATTATTTTTTTCCGACAGAAGTTGCCAGAAACACCTCTGCCGCCCGAACCTATAGTAACTCGATGGGGAACTTGGGCAGTGGAATATTACAGTAAATATTTTGAACAAATTGCAGAAGGTGTGAACGAACTCTCTGATGATGATACACAGTCTATACAAGACGCCAAATTTGTGCTCGAGAATAGAGATCTTAAAGGTAATCTTGCATATATAAGTTCAAACTTTGTATTCCTTGCGGATGTAATTGAAAAACTAGAAACTCGAGATTTGACTTTATGTGATTCCATGTCAATGTTTGTGTCAGCAGTAGATCAGTTAGAAAATGTTTTAAGTGATCAAGGAAAACGAATTAGCGAAAATGCTAAAAATGTTCTGAAAAAAAATCCTGGATATGTCAACATAAAGTCAGTAAGCGAAATTTTAAGCGGAAATAAATGTAAACTCCCAGAAAGTTTCAGTGTTGCTAATGTTTCACTTCTAAAATACGTACCAGTCACATCAGTAGATGTTGAGAGATCCTTCTCTGCATTCAAACTGATTTTATCTCCCAAACGTCACAAATTTGAAATTGAGAACCTTGAAAAATTACTAGTGATATATTGTAATGCAAACTATTGCAAGAATAAAATGTAAAAGAGTTGTAAATATGTAAATCTTGTTTTATATGAAAATGAATGTACTTGATTTGTGTATTTAAGTTTACAGAATAATATAGACAAAAATTACAAACAATTTTTTATTTTGTGTATGTAACTTATGACAGTGCCTTTTTTCTCCTTATTCTTGACATTTTCAGTGCCTTTTTAGGCGCCTAAAAGACGTTTTTTTAGTGCCTAAACGTTCGATGTCTAGTTATCACGGAGGCGATGGCCCCGCAATTACATCTCCCGTGCGAGGGTGAGTACGTCTAGATCGTGGATGCTGTCATCTGAGAGGTTTGGGACTGAGAGTATGTATCAGTGTGAATCAGCATTATCTGTGTGATTTTTTTCTTTGACAGTAGCCTAAATAATTGCATTTAGAAATGCATTAAAATAGTTCCACAAAACAACGCAATCAAAGAGCAGTATGTTTTAGAAGTTCTTTAAATGATATGCCAGTATTGGGATTGAGCTTTTAAACGAACATTTCAGGAGATATTAATTCGCCTCATGAACCTTTCATCCTCGTGTGCCCCATTGCTGAAAACTATTAACAGCTTTAGAAAAGATTTTGCATTTTTCTTGAAGTGGTAATTTTTTAAAGGAGAAGCTCTTAAGTTAATGAGACTCATTTTTTTTTCAGAAGTTTCCTTGCATGAACTCCAGCATTTGCCGCGTCTAATTTGCAAGAGAAAATTATTTTTAATTGATTTTAATAAAACACTAAAGAACGGTAGTTTTTAACCTCTTCTGCTTTGCACTACTTTCAATTTAAGACTCATTTGTATTCAGCGTTTTGAAAAAGTACTGATTTGATCAGTCTTTATTTCTCGACGAGAATATGGACAGTGGCTGTGCTTGTCAAATATATGTCATTACCAAACTGTACGCATTTTCGCATTTCAAAGCTAAAATATTAATCTTTTTGGAACATTTTTATCATTAGAATACAAATAATAACTTATTTCATAGGTTGCTTGTATTTCCTACCCTAAAACCAGTAAAGGGAAGAGCATTTTAACGACTCATTTTCTCAGTTCCCTCCGCGTTCTTTGCTTAACTCGACGCGGGTTGTTAGGTCCGTCGGTGGCATCATACAAATACGTTAATGAAATGACTGAAACGTGAGGAATTCGCTTGCGGTCGTGATGAAAGAGAAACAGGCGAAAGTGAGGAATGCCACGAGATGTGTTTACGGACGCTGCACTAAACTGCATTAAATTTAGGACATACTGTGGAGAAAATTGTGCTAACGAAAACGTATCTATTGACATATCCAAACATAGTCTTACTTCACTTTCACCATTTCAGTATTTTTCTTCATTTCCTTAGGACCGACTGATGTTAGCTCATTGCCGCTGACATTGCAGCGATACTAACCAGAAGGTCCTTTAGTTTGAGTCTCGACGGTTGTGGGGAATTTTCGATACTAGCTAGGTAGTAGGTGGAATGAGGAGCCTGTCTGCAGGAGAACTACAGCGGTCCGCTGCCCCGATCCGTAATTGGCCGTGGTTTCTCCGTTCAGTTGTTTGATGAGCAGTACCCTAACAAACAGATGCCGGAGCAGTACCCTAACAAACGAGCCACAGCCCGCGCGCGATCATTTCTTCCTCGTCCTACCCTCTCCTTTTACACACACACTTATGACGCGAACTTAGAGCTTGTCCCGAAAGGGGCGTTGTCTCGATGGGGATGGTACCTGGAGGAGAAATCTCCCTTGATCCGAGTGTATGTCTGGGCCAGATCTCACTAGCCAAACGATGAGGAACACCTCTACCTCCTGCGAAAAAACACTCATTACACTAACGCGACTAATGACAATAACAGTTGATGTGTCCAAAACATCAATTAATCAAATCAAAATCACGCGCTTAAAAATATTTTCGGTCTTCATCAATTTGTATAAGTAATGTTTCCGCTTTTAAATAATCTGACAAGTAAATTATTGATGTCTGAATGACGCTTTTGAGTAAGACATGATTATAGAGGAATAAGTTGGTTTTTTATAAATAGACGAAAGCATACGTCAAATTCCACGGGATATACCTGCCAGTTCTACGCTCAGAACAAAGGCAGAATATGCATCTACCTTTTCTTTGTGAGATTTTTCATTTTTAATTCAGAATTCTGTAGATAATGATGGAAGTGCGATAAGTTGAATGGAAGCAATGTAAGAACGGAACCGATCTATAATTTAGCCAGGAATTGGTCTTGCACTTTTGAAATACAGCGTTGGCGAAGAAAAGGTAAAAGGGAAACAGAATCCGACAGATTGAAACATATATCTCGTTGGAAAATGGCGAAAAGAAACAATCAAAAGAAAATCTTCCCCATAAATGATTAAACCCTTTATTCTAGACTCCTTATATCCTAGTCTTGACTAGTATTTTTTCTTGTTTCACCTCTAAATAGATTTTGAACCATTGAGTTTTTAACACATCATCTTCCATACTGCAAAATCAAATCTTTATTATATTCACCATATCCAATATAAAATGTAGTTTCTATATTAATTTTAATCACCACTTCTTATACTACTGTTCTAATAATTTCCGAAGTATCTTAAACACACTGCGCTCATTGAACCTGATCTTCTGCAAATAAAAATGTGTTTTCTAACCTTTCTTATGGATAAATATCTTCTTTCCAATATTCATGTTACTGTCACATTTAACAAGAACTTCTACTGCAAGTTAAACCTTTTTATATAATATAATAAATCTCAACGGCAAAGCTTCAGGAATAAATTCTTCATACAGAGACAACAAAAATTCACTATAATGTGGATCCAGATATTCTTAATTACTAATTTACCAGTATTACTAATTTGATTGTATCATTGAATGACGAATACGTTAAAATGACTGGTGTAATGCGTACTCTCAGAGAGGCTGCCAAAATGCGTGCATGGTGTGTTTGTTCTTCACAAACAGCAGTCGAATTCACCAAAGACTTGAGTCCCCAGATATTTTGTGGGTGTGTAAAAGTTGCATAGACGGCTATGGATGTTTTCAAATACAGAAAACCCTCCTTAGCACGAACTCGCTTAACAAGAATTTCGCAGTAACAGGAACAAAACTTCGGTCAAGGCAGGGGATTACGGTAATACGGACATTTATAATACTCGGATAACACGAATTTTTGTAACACGAACTCAGATAATTTCGTTCCCGTTAATGAAAGTTTATTGTATTCTTTTGCATGGCAATCTCCAAGTTGGATATAGTTCATTATACTAGGAACGCGCTTTCAAAGCATTGCTATCCACTAACACAAAACGTGTAATGCACGCAGGCAAATTCTCCGTTTGCGTTCATTACAGTAGACTGAAAACACAGAAAATAATCTTCTTACCAACCTCATGACGTTGAAATGCTATTGAAGTCTTATCAAGTTCTATCTATCTATCTATCTATCTATCTATCTATCTATCTATCTATCTATCTATCTATCTATCTATCTATCTATCTATCTATCTATCTATCTATCTATCTATCTATCTATCTATCTATCTATCTATCTATCTATCTATCTATCTATCTATCTATCTATCTATCTATCTATCTATCTATCTATCTATCTATCTATCTATCTATCTATCTGTCTATCTATCTATCTATCTATCTATCTATCTATCTATCTATCTATCTATCTATCTATCTATCTATCTATCTATCTATCTATCTATCTATCTATCTATCTATCTATCTATCTATCTATCTATCTATCTATCTATCTATCTATCTATCTATCTATCTATCTATCTATCTATCTATCTATCTATCTATCTATCTATCTATCTATCTATCTATCTATCTATCTACATACCCATCTACCTATCTACCTACCTATCAACCTATCTATCTATCTACCTGTCTATCTATCTATCTACCTATCCATCTATTCATCTATCTATCTATCTATCTATCTATCTATCTATCTATCTATCTATCTATCTATCTATCTATCTATCTATCTATCTATCTATCTATCTATCTATCTATTCACAGTAATAAAAGTTTGAATAATTGTATTTGAGTACATTCGGATCCACATTGTATTGAACTTTTTCATCTTTCTATGGATGATCCATTCCTGAAGTTTGGTTGCCTTATAAACGATTTACCGTCACTGGTTGATCGGAAGTTGACGGTGGCACAATTCTTTTGGTTCTCTTTAACGATTCATTAGTCTCCAGGAACTAAGACACCAGTGGTCCGCGACGTGCGTTGTTGAGAACCGACTCCTTTCTGGTGAACGAAATTTTTCATGTCAAAAATTCCGTTTACAATGGGCCATGAGCGTTTAATACCATAAAACATTTGCATTACAAGACGAACGATTCAACATATTGGCTCTTTGATTCATTGATATTGAATTGATTGATTTATTGTATTGATTTATTTACTGAACGGGCACCGTAAACTTCTGATCAACTGAGTTTTCTACACCTTATGTAGTATCTCGATGCAAAACAATTCTGACGTGGTCCCCTATGTCTTAACTCTGTGGTAGGTGGCGGTGATCTGGAGGACCGAGCAATGCCGAGCAGTGGGGGTGGCTGCAGGGCGCGCGGGTGACTGCGTGTCGGCGGCGTCGGCGTTATGGCCGACCGGAGCGCCGAAACGCCCGGAGGGCGGCGAATGGGAAGTGGACACGCGAACGCCCGTGCTGCTGGAGACCACATGCGGCCAGGCCAACGGCGTTAGTGTTTACATTCTTCTCGTAACGCACGTTGACGTGTTTCGTTTCGCATTTATTGGTGGTGGTTGGTGAGAGATGTTTGATTTTTTATCCGAGTATCTTGCTTTAGAATGATTTTAAAGAAACACATTTTCAGATACATACAAAAATAAATTTTCCGACCATATATGTCAAGAGACCTTTCGAGAGCTTAGAGTTTATTCTGGTTGGGGCGATGAATAGTTGGGAAGAGATATCTGGTGAGGGACATCCCTTTCCATCTCAGATTCTAGCGGGGAAGGATCGCCCTCACCTCCCGACTATAACACGCACTAAACTCACGGGAATTATGACCAAAATAATTGCGAAATACTCACTCGATGGGTACATTGTGTTCTATTGTCATACTTCTATTTTTATTCAAATTTGTAACTGCAAACATGAGCGGTTTTCACGACAGTTTCTTTAATTTTCTTTCACCTTAATGTTATGGCCAATGCGAACCATTTGTCGTTCAATGGTGGTTAATAAAATTAAACTAAGCATCCAATATACAAAAGAAAATCTGGTATAACATTCAGAGAAGCAAGAAATATAACTATTTTAGAATCGAAGAATTGGGCAGAAATAGTAATTGATAACACATTGCTTTCATACACTACTCATCACATTTAGACAAAAATATATCTTAGGAAAATATTAATGTAGTACACGTAAGGTTTAAAGTCAGTTTAAGGTCAGATAAGTATAATAAAGTAAGTTTAAGGTCAGATAAATGATTGCCTCATTCGCTCCTTGAATGCTCTATTTTTCTAGGTGTTCTCAGCAAAAAAGTTTGGGGAACGTTAGAGAAGAAAAAAAATAAAAAAATATAAAATAAAAAATAAAATTTGTGGTTGAAATTTCAAATACATTAGGAGTCATCATTAAGAACTATTTTCGAAGGCCATTTTTTATTGCATTAAATCGATGGCAACTAACCATTGTTTTAGGCGTATACTCTGAATGAATTTAATTTCTATTCGCACAGATCTGAAACCTGATATGTAGATAGAGATGATCCATCAAAATACACCACAATTTTCTCCAGCCCCCGACAGCTAGGTTTCTTCCAGCAGCTCTGCCCAACCAGACAGCCCCTATCACTCTGTCTCCCAGCAACCCACCTTCACCCTCGCGTGTACCCTCCCCTTCCCCTCCCCTCCTTTCCTCTGCCCCTCCGCAGCCGTCCCCTTCGGCAGTCACTCTGCGAGCGGGGCTTCCCCGGCGACGGACACGCGCCGCATCGGCTCGGCCGGATATCGGAAGTATCCCGAGCCCTTTGATCACGGCGCACTTTGATGTTTTAATTTCAGTCTTCCAAATAGAGCCCGGCGCGCGCTCGCGGATTGAAGCGCGGGTGGGTGGGGGCAGGGGGCGGGAGAGGGGAGGGGAGGGGACGGCGCGGAGGCAGCGCGCCACGCGGCGTCGCTTGCGCAAATATTGGGGCGAGTGCGCGGAACGGGAAGGGCGGCGGGGGTGGGGGCGAGGGAGAGGATAAAAGCCCCGCGTGTTTATGCAGGTGCGGGGGAGTTCGCGTGGAGGAATCTGCGCTGCAGCCGCCGCCGGGCGCCGTGCCGGGGCGCTGCCGGGGCCCTGTGTGCTCTGCACCTGTTGCCATTTCGCCGGGGACGCGCGAGGGGGGGACGGGGGGAGTTGGAAAAGGCTGGCGGTGCAGCGTCTTTGGAATACGGCGTGCGAATCACGGTGAATCCCAAGGAAACATCTTTTCAAAAACCTCTTTTCTTGAAAGCTTCGAGATGAAACTCTCCGTGCCATCTCCATTCTCTCGCATCCATCTAGGGTATTCAGAAGGAAGGAGTGGGTGTAGCGTAGCGGCTGTCCTGCAAGACTTCCTCATTCGGGTAACGGCCTCAAATTTCCGCAAATTGAGAAATTGTATGGATCAGATAGGTTTCTCTAGTTACCCTACTTCTAATTCACCTTATATCGATCATTTTTATTCCAGCAACGTCATCATTACGTCTGTTCATTAAATCATTCACGATGCTCGATATACGGCGATATATACCGAGAAGACTATCTTCAATTAAGTTAGATAGAAACGTGAAAACTTTGTTTCTGTTCAATAAGAGAAGTTAAATATTTCTATTCTTTGTACTACATAGCTTCCCGTGTGCATTTGGAAACGTTTTGATTAAAACAACTAATTTCAGTATTAATTTCTCATTTTCTTAATAGATGAAGAAATAATTTGTTACATCCTCTTAAACAATTATTCAATTACACAGCGTCAATTATTAATTAATTTAGATCACAAGTATAACGCCATAGTATATTAAAATTTAAAGCATCTACCAAAAGTGTATAATTTATTATTGTGAATAATGTACTTTATAAATCTTCTTGTAATAATGGATTATGTTCTACTAAGGAAAACCGTTATTTCCGCATGAAATAAAAATCGTTAAACAGTCCATTATGTATTCAAATATTCTACTTAACCTATCATAATATTTCATTTCGTGATAAGAATATGAAATCGGTAGGTAGGTTGGTAGATTGGTAGGTAGGTATTGTCTCATGAGAAACATAACTCATCCCGTTTTATTAAAATAGTATTCATTCTTTTTTATGCCGACGCACTATATCACTAACTCAAATGTTTCTGTTCATCTTTATTATTGCTTAATCAAATGAGATGCTTGGCATACTTACTCAACGATAGCAGCGAAGTGAAAGGAGGGGCTTCTGAAGTGGGACTGCTTTGAAATCTCTTGTCTTCAAACCTCGAATTCTTCGCCATAAAAAGCTGCCCTCTGCGAGTTTTTCTCCCTGAATTGAGTCATAATAAGTCCGCCAGCTTGTTTTAAGAAGAATGGCTTCCAAAGAAGTAGAAGTAAGATTCTATTATGATAATTCTCGTGTTTTAAAAGTCATTCTATTCAGAATACTAAGCATCAAGATCCCTAGCCGCGAGACATATCTTACCATCGGGGGAAAACTTTTAATAAAAAGAAGAGGGAATGCTGTAGGCAGATAATTACAGTGCTCAACGAAGAGGAATAACTTTGAATAATTTATCATGAGAACAATGGACAAGGAATTAGCACAATAAACGATGCATTTTATTAATAATAATTAATAACTGGATTGCTAGGTGTCGATGGAAATGAGGTGGTGCGAGGGTGGGAGTCCTTTGGACCTTTCTGAGGTCATAAGAAGGGTCGCTTCGGAGGGCGAAGGTCTTTTGAAGACGGCTGAATGGGACAGGTGCTGAGCGGGACGCAGCTTCAAACAATGGCCGGCTTCAGTTCAATGGGGCCATAAGCTCATCGAGCGTAGCTACCATGTTCAGCCCTCGTTTCTCGCCCCTCAACGTCACAGAATTTTTAGATAACAGTAAGTGAAGATGTTTTCCAAGGTATCCGCCGCCAAAATTGTGTGAGCTTGGCTGGTTGAGAGGTGTCGCGTCCTAGACATTGTCTTGTTTCGACTGACATATTGGTGGCCTTCAGGTGAGCGAACTGTAACGTACCAGCCAGTAGGCTTGCTTGCTACCTTCGAGTTCTGGGGTTCAAATCATGCTTGATCCGTGTAAAATGTTTTTGAGAGAGAACGGATTTGAAGATGATTTTTTACATGGATTTCTCGTTTGCCGTGTCTTTTATTCCTCGATTTTTCCATCAAATTCCTTATCAACATCAATATCATGTATCTAGCAACTCATTCGAAAATCCAGTTATTTTCAAGGTTTGAGTGCCGAGATTCTAATTAAGAACATAACTGGTCGTATGGATAATCTGTCTTCTGGATAACATGCTTCAACACAGGGCCACTCCAAGTCGAATTTGTGATGAGCAAAATGATTTCCGAAATACATTTTCCCTAGTGTTTTCCCTGCCATCATTGCAGAAACATCACTCATAACCATTTTCGTGAGTTAATGCATTCATTACATATCCCATGTTTACGCCTCTTTATCAAATGTAGGTAATCTGAAACAATAATCATTAAACTAACTCTCCAACAAAAAATGTGTGTCTGGAACAGAAGCAATCTCGAAAACACCAGTAAGTTGGTGGCAGTCTCCTTAATACGAATTATTTTTTATGAGTTTACTCCCGCTTCCAAAACATATTTTTGTTCTCTTAAAAATGCATTAACATTAAAAACTACTTTGCTGAGTGACATCACTTTTCGAAATCTTTCTTTCAAAATAATATTTTCTTTCTTTTATCAAAACAAGCAAATACGAAACAGTGGATAGATCGCAAATAGCATTCAGACTAATTGATTATTTCGTATTTCCAGATGCGTCAACGGCTAAAGTCATTCCCGTAAGTATAGTGCATTATTTATCTTGATAGGTGAAGATAATCTTCCCTTGCTGTATGAAGAGATCCGGCGCAGACCTATACGTCAGCCAATGCGGTTTCCTCAACTACGTATCTGCCACCTGCAGGCCACCGCCCCAGCTGAGACAAGCTCGAAGTTCCCAACATGTGTGGTTGTGTAGTGCAGGTAAGTGTAAATGTGGTAGTATAGTACTTGTAAGTGTAAAGAGATGAGGATATGATGAAGAAGAGGAGGGAAAAATAGCGCCCGTGACCCGTTTCTTCGGGTTCTGCTCTGCTATTCACCTGGTGTTGATCGGAGAAATCATGGAAAACTTCCGATCAGAGCAGAATTCTAGCTAGAAGAATTCTAGGCAGCTAGAATTCTCCTCCAGGCTGTGGCTGAATTTGACCCAGCTATCCCGGTGGGGTCGAAAATACTGCCACTGTTGGGACTCGAACCTAGGACCTCCCGTTCAGACACTGCATTGACGTCAGTTGATACCGGCAGCCACCTAAGCCAATAATAAGCATTCAGAACTACAGGTTATGAAACAGACTGAACTGCCGATGAAAATATCACTAGTTGCAATTTCGTCCGGATCGATTAGTTTCATTATGGACTAATAATTGTCTCCACTTCGTCGATTGATTCGTTAGCGAAAATAAGAATATGAAGAGTTCATGATATGTTCAGTGAATACCCACACTGCTGGGCATCGTCAAAACTTCATTTTTCTTATTATTTTTAAGCTGGTTCGCTAAAAAATCACGGGAAAATTTACCTGCGTTTCGTAGTGTCGAATTGTTGTTGTTATTGTTGTTATTATTATTATTAACGTATTTTTAAAGAGCGCCCAATATATATATATATATATATATATATATATATATATATATATATATATATGCATATAAACGCATCGCGTTTCTGAACATAGACGCAGGTGCCAACATGGTTTAAACAGCGCGGTAGAGACGGCCGTTCCGGGCGGACTCGGCCGAGCAAGAGAATGTCCCGCGGCAAGCGAGACGAAACGAACGCGAAGTACGAGACTTCGACAGTTGAGGAGAGTATCGTGGGAACGACAGCAGTCGGAAGGTGGAGTCGAAGAGGAAGAGTAACGGGCGGTAGTGCGGAAAGCTAATGATGGCGGGGATGAAAAATAGTTGAGAGGAATCCGATGACATCGAGCAGAAATCGAAACGTAGGACAATGAGAAACAGTAAGAACTATTAATTTATCTTGAGTTAAGTGATATACAGTAAAGATTAAACGGCGTGGGGCGAGGAAAGTGATGAGTGTATAGACACGTGTACGGCAAAGGCAGCATGAGTGAAACGAACATAGCGATACAGCATCGGCGGGCTTAACAAACGAATTTGGAAGAACTGGAAATCAGGACGGCTGCTGATCTGGCGGCGAGTGGACATCGCCATGCCCGGCGAAGCACGACTGCGGCGTGGGATTTGCACCGGCGGCCGGATAGAAGCGGCGGGGGCAAGCGCCATGGCCACGTGGCGGGCGAAACGGCCCCGACTCGTCACATCGCGCTGGCGCATCCGGAGTTGGTGAGCTCGAAGGAATTCCAGACGCAGCAAGACTGTTACTAGAAGGAACTTATTATTAGGCGGTAAAAGAATCAAGTGAGTTGGGAAAGGGAGTAGATGATTGTGAGAGGGGGTATTAGATGAGGGGATTTGCCATGTAATGATAAATAATCTAATTTGATGTGGAGAATAGAAAGGGTATTTTGGACGGGTACATATTGTCTGTAAATAGAATAAGTATTGAAATAACGAGGTGATTATGAATCAGTGCATGCAAAGGGAGCTCCCATTTACAGTATGAAGTGTAAAGTTAAGACAGAAAGAAAGTGTTCATTAGCAATATTTACGTACTTAATAAGAAAATTGTTCATATATGTCAGTATCGTGAGAAAGTCATTAATGCTAAACCATTATTTTGTTTACCTTCTACACATTCAATGGAACGATGTTTTTGTAATATCTATTATCTTATCTGGGAGTAAAGCACTCTGTGTTTTTACATTAAAAGTATTTTTTTTCATTGTTTGTGCATGCACTCAGAGCCCATTCGCAAGAAAGAACACCTGTCCCCTTATACAAATTTACTGTAGAACAGGACCGAATCGTCGGTCCGTCACAATATATATATATATATATATATATATATATATATATATATATATATATATATATATATATATATATATTGCATTTCACTCCGTTGAACGTTGGCATAATCCAGCACCAAATTTGCATGATTTTATAGTCGGAGATGTTCTCTTTTTCAGTTCATACAAATCTTCCTTCTGGTGAGTGATAAGATGTTCATAAAACTTCGCATTTTTAACCGGGATACTCATAAAAATTTTTCCGAGGTTTGCATTGTTTTCTTGTTTAATAATTTACGGTTAATTCCTATTAGCACCCCTATTTTTGTTTACAGACAAGATCAGGAAATAGTTTCTTGTTGATGAAAAGAGATCATGTCCAGTGTTTGTAAAAATATGTCTAAACAATAAATTATTTCACTTTTAGGACTATGGATGTTTTTTCCTTTAAAATATCGTCATATATTGACAGTCAGCTTTAGCGCATTGTTTCTTAGCACAAGATTATTGAGCCCTTGAGATATCACTTCTTTGATTTATAATTTGCCTTGTTTTAGGCTTCTGCTTACCCTCGGGAACTTTATTTTGAATGTGCACAGATAAAAATGACAGTTAAGATTACTTCATTCCTTTATGGTCGTAATGTAACTTTGGTTCTTCGGAGTCAGCTCGACCAGTTTGATCGCGCGTCGCTCGCTTGTAGCAAATTAATCTTCTCACGCCCACAGAGATTATAATTCATCAAGAGTGTTTTTTCTAAGTATTCTATTTTATTGTCAGATCTGTTTTGTCAGATCTCACTCCAAAGTTATTATGGCGTCGAAGTAAAATACACTTTGTGGTAAGTTCAAAGGGGAAACATTATTACAGGCAATTGCTTATCATATATGCCATCTACCCAGAGAGACTAGCCTATTGCCAAACGAAATGCAATTTAATTCTTGGAAAATGCATTTACCTCGACATTTCTTAATCTTTGCTTTAAATTTAGCTTGTTTCCTCTGCACACTTGATAATAATTTTCATTCACTTTTATCGAAAAATATTTTGTTCTGTTTTTTTCTGTACTTAGAAGAGGTTTATGTACCTCACAAATCTCCCTCAAAAGCATGACTAAATTTACATTAAATCACACCAAACGTTTCTCGGGATCTGGAAAAATTTACCCGTAGTACTGACATATGGGTTTACTGTTCTTTAAGATAGAATCGCTCTTTTAATTTCACTTCAAGGAACTCAGAATAAATTCAAATAAACCATTTGGTGTGCATTGCCACAAGTATATGTCCACTTAATTCATGAACTTAGTAATGTATGAGACGCAGATGAACTGCTGAACACGTTAAATAACTTAGACACGTTAAATAACGAAGAAATCTCCTGACATCTTGAGAAGGAAAGCATCACATTTCTAAGAGGAAATTCAAAGTTTCGTAAAAACTTTTTGAAAATAAAAATGTTAAATCTTAAGAAAGAATCACAAACCAGTTAAAAACATTGATTCCTCAAAGACGAAAGCCTTGTATAATTTCGAAGCGAACTTCGTTTTTTGCCTATCCTAGGTATGTATGCATTTAAGGAAAACTATTAAGCAAGTGTCAAATTCAAGCCCAGATATTGTTGAGATTTTATTTTATTTTTTAGATGCTTTGAAACATTAATTCTTGAAAACTGAGGTTAAAATAAATTATGTTTATTTAAGTAAGCAAGCTTATACCTATAGTTAGCGGATAACATGGGTGAGTCCGTCCGTCCGTCCGTCCTACACTCACGGTTATCCCCTCCGGTCTATCGTTAAGAGCGAAATAACATTCGAGGCGTCTCCGTCGCCTGCGTGAGGAAATGTTCTTTTGTTTCGTAACTTTTTCTTTTAATTAAAAATCATCATATTAACAAAAATTTTAAAAAACTTTTGTAACTGTCAACGATTTGCAGATGTCTCACTAAGCCAGTTTTTAAGTATCTTTTTTTTATTTTGTGATATTCTTCGCTCTTACAAAATTATATTTCAGTTACATAGTTAACAACCAAGAAGCCAACCACCCACCCTGCATGCAGGAGGCCTTTGCACTTAATGGGATAAAAATAGGCTAATAATAATAATAATAATAATAATAATAATAATAATAATAATAATAATAATAATAATAATAATAATAATAATAATAATAATATAGTTATCATGACAAAGAAGTTGGGGAACACGAAACCTTTTATTTCTATTTCCATCATTTAGTAATGAAAATTGCGATTATGGTTTAGGGATAAGACACCAAAAAATCATTTATTTTAAACTTTTTAGGTAAAAAATAACATGTTTATAATTGAATGTACCTGCAAATACCTGATTTTCATCAAATAGTTGTGGGCAGTGTAGGCAAATAATCACTGGGAATGCAAAAGGTCAATCGATGGACGGTGCGCTTTAATCTAACTTCTAAACGGAGCCCTCTCCCTTCGGCGAGTCCGTGAGGGATCCAAACGGGCTGCGTGGAGGGGCAGGGGCGTGTGTGGCCGATCGGGCGGGCGAGGCCGGGCAGGGCTGGGCAGGGCAGGGCCCGCGCGGCTTAAAATCCGGGAAGCGCCTTGCGCCTAAGCAGCCCATACAGGGACAAAGTGCAGAAGCCCATTACGGAACGCGGCGCCGCGGGTGAAAGCGACAGCGCGAGGGGGGGGGGAGCACAGTGGAGAGTTTCCGGCGTTGCCTGGACGAAGTAGTCTGAATGCTAGTGGCTTCACTCCAGGTGGCGTTTTATCATTGGTGCGTATGGTTAGAAGATCTTTTTCTCGAATGGTTTTTAATTTATGATGCACCCCGATGAAGTGTTGATGTTAGTGTCGCTAATGTTACATTGCGACAATAAATACATTAATAAGTTCACTTACTAATTAATACATTATTATTCGTGCACGGTTTCTTGAGCCCCTGAATACCTTCCTTTACTAACATTAGATGAATTAAGCAAAACTTATTACAACGAACGTTGTTGAGAAAAATCTGACAACCAGAAATGTTCGCTCACATGAAATAAAAACTATTTTGCATCGAAAATGAGCTACGAATTCAATATAATAGTCATATCCTCTAAATATATAACCCTCTCAATCCTATTGTACTCCAGTTACTGACGCGTTGTTTTGAGACACAGTTCACAACTGTGTTTGACTTAAAAACCGCGTGAAAAACTTCTGGTGTTCTCTATTGATTTTCCCCATACGAAATGTGAAAATTTTACTGTATTAATGAATGCTCAATCAAATAATATTATGAAATATATCGTTTTCATCTTTCAAAGGGTAAACAACCAAACATAATCGCAGAGCGATTGTGCTAATGACATTTAATATTAATCACTGAAAAATTAAAAGAAAGCATTAGTGCGTGTAACAAGTTTCACTAGTTTATTTGTTTTTGTGAGGGACGTTTTTTAAAATATGGATACATTCTCTTCACACTGTATGTGAAAATAAGTCATTGTATTTTGCCCTCATGGGCGCGAAGAGGCGCCATCGTGTGCGAACACTTGCAGGCGCTCCGGTCTCGCCCCCAGCCTCGTCGCCGGCTCAGCTAGGTTTTACAGTGTCGCGATGCATCAGCGGTGGCGGCGGCGACGACGGAAGGAGGCGCCGGCAAAGGCGCGGGGCGGAGGCGGAAGTGCGGGCGTTCATTGCCCGGGGGTGGCGTTTTTCGACCAAGGCGGTAGGGCGGGCCCTAGGGGCTTCTCTTTTGTCCTATCCCTCTGGCCCCAACTCCATTTTGTACAGTGCTCCGAACGTGTGGGAAACTGCAAAACAAAATTAACAAAATTAAACAGAATACTTTAAAATATTTAATAAAACTATTTTTGTTAGTAATATTATTATTACTATTCTAATCGGCATTATTATTATTATTATTATTATTATTATTTTACTACTTGCACACATTCACTATGGATGTTAGCCTCATGCCCTGGAAAAAGGTTGAATGTAGAGAACGTACTCCCCATGATCGGCTTGGGAGATGGGTGAAGAAATGAAAAGAGAAGGTGGGATTCGTTTGCATCAGGTGCTGTTTCGAAGTTGACCGGCAGCCCACGGAAAAACTGACGAGGGCAGTCTGCGAACGAATTCGATTCCAGAGGCGCAACAAACTCCTTCACATTCAATATATGTCAATTGATTATGATAGCAAATTTCCGGCACTTGGCTATCATCAAACGGCCCTAAATCCAATATACGGCCTTCCAGGTAGTCGTTATATAGTCGACTCCTGTTATAGTGAACTCGGATATAATAAACCCTCGGTTATAGTGAACTAAATTCACTGGCCCCGTTTCATTTACTTTACAAATAAGCATAAGAATATTCGGTTATAGTGAAACTGAATCTCGGCTATAGTGAACGTAGGAAGTAAGTCCTGGAAATTATTTGGATCTCTTATGTTATTAGGCGATTAAAAGGGCCTTCGGGGAGTTGTACGTGTTCCAACAATGTAAAAGGTATTTAAAGGTGTCAAAACTGCATTACGGTACTTAGAGACAGAGGACAATGCAGAATCTACTATGGAGAGAGCACAAACTCTGGAGAACGATCGAGTTAAATAACTAATGAAAAATGCACAAAGCAAAAAATTGAAAATAATTTATTTTTTTAAGTGCAAATAAAGATATTGAATTTTCAGTTCGTGCTGTTAACGAATTTAGCTATATCTCTTTATTAATAAAATCAACAACTTTAGAGAAATTCCATTTAATTTTGACATCATCGGATATAGTGAACCAAACATGTTAGTCCCCAGAATTTCACTATAACCGGAGTCGACTGTATTTAAGTTCGCCACTACCAATCAGTTACGATACTCTAAATCTTGCATTTTTGTCGAGACGGACAATGAGATCATTAATGCTTCCATGTAGTAATTATTATTTCAAATTTAATTAATAATTTTAATGCAGTGTAATTTTCAACTTACAATCATTTACAACGTTTTGAATAATGGTTACTAATGATAGAATTCAGCACTTTAAGAATTAAAAAATATTGCAAATTCAAAACACGCCTATAGCACTATAAAAGTTAAGATTTAGCATTTTGTAGCATTTGTTGAGACAATTATTATTAAGGTAGTACTCTTTGAGTTATCGTAAAAAGTGTTTAAGTGAATTTGTAGTATATAGTATTTAATAGAAAAAAATGTTTTTATTATTTTTTTAATTTTGTCAGTTACATCGTAGTTATAAATTGATAAACACGGCCACTCTCAAATTAAATATTTTCAATCATCCATGTGTTGTTGATGAAGGATCCCTAGTTAGAGAACATGAAGGAAACCATAAATTGCAGTTTAGCAATTATATCCCAGATTTGCACGTAATTTCGAATTTTATTGCAGATTGAAAACCTTCAGAAATATACTACATCGACCGTCAAACATACAATCACTATTTGTTTCAGCGTTTGGTAACATTTCGCATTTTTAGCAATTGCTAAAATCTACCATCTTTAATAATGATGTATGTCTTTAGTAATGTAACCGTAAATCTATAAAAATATTGCTATTAGGGCTTAATAAGGAATTCTTTGAATGAAGTCTTTGAAAATGTCTCATTTTACACTTCATTGAGTGTGTAGCTGCCACAAAAGCATAACGTTGTAAGTTTTGATATTGTTATGAATCGAAGATCTTGCGACATGAGAGAGAACAATGAATGTAAACTGCAACTTCATATTCCGCAGCGAATCAAGAGAATGCTCTCGTTTGTCCGGGTGATGCTGCATTGAAGTCTGTTGTCGACCTTTTAGTCATCCTGTCAAATAGCCCTCCAGACCTAAATAGAGCCTTGACAAGTGGGTCGAAACGTCAGGAACACAGCCTTCGACGCAGCCTCACTGGGACAGCCCAAAGCATGGGGAAAAAGTTAAATGAACATTGAATATGTTCATTTAATTGTGTTTTAATCTGACGTTTGCATATTCCATTTTTTATTGCCTGTGAAGTGATATCCTCGGGTCAAAGTTCCACGAATGTGGTAAGCGCCTTTGGTGCCGTTTCGGCCCATTGTGCGCAGCCCTCGCCCAATCGTGCGTGCCCTCGCCGGGCACTTTGCCAGGGCGAGAAGTCACGTGGCCAAACAGGTGGCGCCACCCGACGCCCATCGCACCTGGAACCCGTTTCCGCCAGGAAGGTGGATTTGCGCCGAACGATTCCTGCTGGGAGACAGATGGAAACAATATTGCACTGACGCTAAGGAGGGGAATATATTTGCTGTGTGGTTGTACGTTTCGCTTGTTAAGGTGTTGAAAATAATTATTAAGGTATGGCATAATTTATGTAGATATTTATTATATTGCGCATAAATGGAAGAAGTGGAAATTTGAGGAATGGTTCTTTTAAAATTCATTAGTGTGACGAAGGTTGAGGAGCAGCCCCTTGTTACAAGTCTCTTAGTAATAAGTTTGAGTTCGGTAAATAAACCAGATGATCGTGACTCAGCATAGATTTACTTTATATTCTGCAAAACAAAGATTTGAAACTACAGATGTAACGGGAATTTGACGAACTTCAGGACTGGTCGCTCTTCCTCTCGGGCGGACATCTTCCCTCGCCGTAGAGGAAGTCGCTCGCTGCGGGCTCTCTGAGCACGCAAATGCCTTGCGGCTTTGTATCTCGACAGCGGTGCGCAAGCAGACTAAGCGCATCATAGGAGCACTCAATATTTTTTTAAACAAAAGGTTATACCCTATTAGCCTATAAATTTGTACGCTAGAAATATTTTTTAATATTTAATTTTTAAATTGAAAAAGTCATAGATAATTTAATTTCTCTCATATGTTCATGTAGTCATTTCTACTATATGTTCAATGCTTCTATCGAATGATTAATTAATGTTTTCAGGTGCGTCAACTACTATGGTCATTAATTCCGTAAGTGGAGTGCATTTTTTTTTATCACGGGAGGTTGCCGTGTTCTTCACTCTCTGGACGGTGAGATCCGGCGCCGAACTGCACGTCGACTTGCTATTTTTCCCTAACCAAGTAACTCCCTCCAGTAGCGCACTGACTCAGCAGTGACAATTTCCCAGCTCTAGAGTTGTCTCCTCATATACATGGTAGTGTAGAGCATGTAAGTGTAAGTGTGTGTACATAAGGGATGAGGATAGAACAAGGAAGATGTAGGAAAGGCAGCATGCAGTCTGTGACCAAACGACGACTGAATTCGATTAAACTATCCAGCTAATATTGTAAATCCTGCCATCGTTGGGACTCGAATCTCAGGACCTCCCGGACAGAGGGACTGCAGTGACATCATGTGATGCCATGTACCACCTCAGCCGGTTCAATTCTTCAATATTAACAGGGTGTACAGAGTATGGTTGTGCTTATGGCCTCTTAAAATATTAATTCAATTTTGCTTTTTTTAGTTGGGCAATGATGCCTAGCCGTTGGCGCCCTGTGTGAGTAAGGTCGTGCTGATGGAATAACACAAACTATCACAGAGACCGATTTTGTGGCAACATCTCTTTGACGGAGGAGAAGTTGTCGGGAAACTGCCGATGATCAAGCCAGTCGACATTCAGAATTGCAGTGCAGGCGCAGAGGATTTTTTCTTCTTTTCAGTTCACTTGTAACTTTACATATATGTGAGGAATAAAGTATTAAGACAATTACATTCTACTTATTATTATGTATGAAATAATGTGAGTAAATTATTTTCTTTCGTAAAATCACTTCGACCCAAAAAATACTACAGATGCTACAAATTAGCACAGACTTCCTCCTAGTAACGTTTTCTAATTTCCTTTTGTGGACTGGAACCGTACAGTCTTGCCCCTCCTTCTTGACTGCTGCCATCTATCGCCGTCCGAATTATATTTTTTCTCAACTTTTCGGTTCCCAAATAGTAGAATCCAAATAGTAATTTAAGAATATTAAAGAAGGCTAAACCCTAAATAGCAATTTTCATTGAAAAAATTGGAGCCGTTTTTAAGAAAATGGCATTAAGCGTTACTGTAAATGCACAATTTGAAGCTCTTTTTCACAGAAATCTATTGATTTTTCGAAAAACTTAATTTGACGTAATTTGAAGACTCCACTCTCAAATTCAATTAAGTATACAAATTCATAGGAATGTGCATGTTAACGGCGTGAGAGATATTGAACAAAAAATACATTCGTGTAATTTTTGAAACTAACAAAATATAAATAAGAAATGAACTTTACGTCATCTAATACAGTGCAATTACCACTTTCCCTTGAAAAAGTTTAAAGAAAAAGTGTGGAGCCATTTTTGAAAAAAAGGGCGCTTGAGCATTGTTCTGAAAACAAGGAATGTTAAGCTCATTTCAACAAAAAACTGTTGAGTTTTCGAGAAACTTTATATAACATTATTTAAAGAACATGCACTCCTAAGTATGATAATGTGAAGAAATCGCTTCTAATGTAAATATTGCCGCCGTGAGAGACAAGTCAAAAATATTAAATTTTTGTATTTTTTGAAGAAACACAAGAATAGAGCAATATGGAGTTTGTGTCATGGCATAGGATTTATTTGGCACAATCTCGACCAAAAATTAAAAGAAAAAATGTGGATCCGTTTTTGAAAAATCTTGTTTTTCTATATTTTTTAAATTCCAAGTATTGAGAGCAATATTGCTCTAAAGTTACTAAAATGTTCAAAAAATGTACATGACCTCATTGAAAGAACAGATCATGAGCAACAGATTTCATTTGAAGGAAAATTTCTATCTTCAATTTTGTAGTTGTAGGAAGACGCCGGAAATAATTCAAACTTACGAAATTTTCGAAAATTCAGAGTTAACCGTGAAAATCGACCTTTCTAAGTGTTCTTTACTTCATTATTATAAGAAATTTAAACAATAAATTTGGAGCTATTTTTGAAAAAAATTTGAAAATGTCCGGGGTACCCCAAAATTTTAAAGATGGTTTTTCAAAATTTCAAAGCTTCAACTAGCGCTATATCCACAAGGGAATCTTAAATTTGGAAGAGATCGTACGTATGGCGTATGGTTTAGAAGCTAGTAGTGTTCACAGACGGACAGACAGACGGAGAGACGGACGGATGAACGTTTTGAAAAAAACAACACTTTTTTCGTTATCAGGGGAGGCCAAAACGTGTATTTCCGTTGAAATCTCGAAATCGATTTTCCGCAGGATTACATAACTTTCTCTATACTACATATATTACTCCCGCATGTACCCTTTCCGTCACAAAAATTTACCGGCAAAATTCTATCTTCTCAACCGCGCCGACAAACTTGGACACCCCGCGGCCAGGGGGAGGGCAGGGGGAAGACGCGTTGACCAATCGCTAGAAGGTAGAACCACAGTTGTCTGCGATTGGTGCAACATCCCAAGGGGCAGAATGAACGCTGTCTCAGGGGGAGGGGGTTAGTTCGTTTACGTACGACACGGAAATAACGTCATATTTCCCTGCCGAAGGAGAGATTTTGCCTGCGCGTACCCCACGACGAAAAAATATTTCTGATCGGGGTTTTCCGTCCAGAAGTATTGTCCATAGACCAGTAAATATTTATCATTTTACGTTGTTCACAGACGGACTGACAGACGGGCAAACAGATGGACTGAAAGAACGACTCACAGACAGGCTGACAACGGGCTGAAAAACGGACTGACAGACTGAAAAAAAAGTTGCTCCTTTTGTTGTTAATTAAATCTAGTTTTTGGATAGTTGAATGATGCAGGTGTTAAGTTCGTCCATCTGTGTGCCCGTCAGTCTGACTGACTGACTGAGCAACTTTTTTTTTAAATTTGAAAATGCCATAGCATCATAATGTCGTAGACGTTATAGCATTTTTTTTAATATAATTAAAATATTATTTGGGTTCTACTATTTGGAAACCGTAAAGTTGAGAAAAATATAATTTGGACGGCGATAGATGGCAGCAGGCAAGAAGGAGGGGCAAGACTGTACAGTACCAGTCCACAAAAGGAAATTAGAAAACGTTACTACGAGGATGTCTGTGCCATTCTGTAGCACCTCTAGTTTTAGTAATATTATTTATTTCATTTGTTCACAGACCGTTTATAACTGATAAGGTTCATACAGTAGTAGGTTGTACATAGGTAAACGTAAAAAATTAACCCAAAAGTAACCAAAATATGAAATTCTTATTTTTATTTCCTATGTAATAATGGGTTATTAGGCTTCAGTAAAGAATATTTAACAAATATTCGCTACTCAATTAACTACACTGTTGTTATCTTTTCTACTTAAAGACTTTATTCAAAAAGCAAGTTCTCTTCTACTTCCAGACGCGACCAGACAGGAATGCTTCGGCAAATTTAGCCCCGTCGCACACAGTGCAGTGCAGGTGATTTATCGTCTCTCGTTGTCTGCGCGCGTGGATGGTACGTGGCGTACGCGCTCAAAGCCACGCAGGGGGCGCGTGCCTTCGGTGCAGGTTGTTCGTCGTGGCGCAGGTCTCCGAGACGCCGACGCCAGGCGCGCCACCCGTCGCTCGCGTCGCGGCACCGCCAGGCGCGCTGCTCGGCACGGCCCCAGAAACTTTTACGAAGCGCCTCTCGGGCGGCGGAGGCGGCGATGGAGGCAGAGGCGTTGGTGCTGGTGGCGCTGGCGGAGGCTGTGGCAGCGTCGGTGGTGGAGGTGTTGGAGGTGGCGGAGGTGTTGGAGGTGGCGGAGTCGGCGGCAGCGTCAACGGAAATGGAGGCGGTGAAGGTGATGGCGGAGTTGGCGGTGGCGAAGTCAGAGCAGGCGGAGACGGCAATGGTGGCGGCGGCGGGGTCCGGCACGGGGCTGCGTCGGCGGGGGAGAGGCGAAAGAGGCGGGCGGAGATATGTTTAAAACTTTCTTCATGTCCGCGAAATTTACAGCTTCACCGCTCCCTTTGCTGCGTGAATAAATGAACCTAAATTCCGAGCCATCCGTCTTCATAAGCCGAAATGTGGGGTTTACGCGCCGTGCCGTCGCTGCTGCTGCGAGAGCCTTGTTCTTCGGAGCGTGGGGTCTGAACGCCCTGCTGCCCTGCTGTCCTTCTGCCCTCCTCCATTACCGGCGCGGTGTCGACGCGGGGCGTGGGCACTCACGCTCCGCGCGGCGCCGGATTATTCAGGTGGCTGCAGCTTTCAGAACTCCCGAGTTGCGATAGTTGTTACTCATGAGGCGAGAGTGAGCGGAAAACTTTCGTGTTGAAGATACCCTTACTTTAAATAAAATGACTGTGAGAAACAAAATTTAAAAAGCATAGTAGAAGTAAATATTCGTACAAATTCTTCTGTATATCTGAAATATTGCAGATGGCATCATCGGCGTCAATGATGATCAATTATTTCTCGTATTTGTTATCGTTATTTTCCCTATCATTTTATTAAGGCAAAGGATATCGCTTGTTGAAATGTGTACGTTTGAGTAGATACGTCTCAATATTTTTTAACCAACATTCTCTAAAATAGAAAAAATCAGTTAAAAATACTTTATTATAATAGAATAAAAAGTAAAAAAGATTTAAGTATAAATTTCCAATAATAATAATAATAATAAGAAGAAGAAGAAGAAGAAGAAGAAGAAGAAGAAGAAAAATAAGATATTCAAGCTGTCTAACAATTGATTTAGAATTAATGTGATCATCGTGAAATTATATCGTAATTCATAATGTGCAATATAATCATTTAATTTCAAAAAATATTGGCTATCAACATTTGACAGGACATATTCCACTATTCTTAGAGAGGTCAGAATGAAAAAAATTTGCCTACCTATCTTGATATTTTTAGAAACAGTTTCATTTACTCTTTTATTATTAAAAGTTATGATACAAAGGATAACATATTTAGTCCCCTAGCTTAAGAGAGGATCTGAAATTGAAATCTTTCGCGCTACCAGCGCTATAGAACAACAAAGTTCATCATGCGTGGGTACGCTATTATCTTTTACGTCTCTCCTACACCGCGGACTTACTTTCATATCAAGAATGCTTTGTGATACAGTGAAGCTCGGGCTAAAAACGAAGTTGGGAAACAAGACACGCTTTGGGAATAGTTCGAAAATGGCGGGTTTTCGATGTTCTCTGTAGAGGAGTTATTTGGGAAGCAATCTATATATTTAAAAAAATAAGGTATTCTGCCATGGCTTCGTTTAGAGCTTCTACTGAACCGATTGTAGTATTTTTTTCCTTTAAATGAAAGAACGTGATCTCTAGATGTGTTATCAGATACTGTTAGTGTTGATTCACCAATATTTAAGGTGTAAATTAATTAATTAAATCATTCTTTAATAGTACGCTTATCAATAGTCAATTGTTTTCTTCCAAAGCTGCTTGATGGTGGCGCTGCTTGATGTTTTGTTTTGATTGTTGAGATTTGTTTACAATTTGTGAAGGTTTTGTTTCAGTGTAATAATTGCATTATGGCGTTGACAGTTTGCATGTATTTGCTTTTCTGGTGTATTTTGTAGAGAACATTCGGACAGTGGGTTTTGCTCGGTTGTACTTAAGTAGTGAAGTTGTACACAGGTTATGTCGATCGTTGCCCACGCGCCCCAAAAGACGCAAACGTGCATTAACTGGACGCAGGGAAAGAGAAAGTCAGCGTAGAAGTGTTAGGGAGGTTATTTCGTTCTCTGTTGGGTCGTTGTCTATGAAATGTCAGTTTTGTTCTACTTTGCACTTCCCATGTGAGAGAAATTCTGCAAACGAGTTTACTCTGTGCTACTTAAATGGGAAAATAAGTTTACCTTCGATGAATATGCCAGAAATCAAAATTGTTTATAGGACAAGATGACACATCAAAAAACTTTATAAATAATATTCGTCAGTCTAATAGTGCTATATCTTTTGTGCCGATATTGCATTGCCACCTGGTCATGGGCTATACATGTTCAAAATTTTGGAAACTCCACATCACAAAATATATTTGTTATACCCTGAAGATCCAAACAACGCAACATATTGTGAACATTAGGCTGGGCACAGTATTTTACATTGATCTCAGATCTCACCGTCAAATTTTGACGGGTTCTCACTAGTCCTATTGTAAAATACAATTATTCAAATTATCGTTTCCATGTTGTCGCGGCAGGAAGTATTATTCCGAAGGACAACATGGATAAGAGCCAAAATTTATTGCTTATTTAGCCTTGAAAATAGATTTTATTACATGGAAGGGGTGGTTTTTTTTTGTTTTTTTTTCTGTTTTCAAAATTTAAGTAGTATATGACTTATTGTAGGGATCACAGAATTTTGAAAATGTGCACACAATTCACTTCTCCCCATAGCACTTCATACGCAGTTTTAACTGTTTTTTTGACGTAAAATAAATAAATAAATAAATTTCGATTTTCATCCTATGTTCTGTGCCTGTGAAGAATAGAAAAAAGAAATAGCTTCGTATTTATCGTTAGAATTATTCTTAATATTAGAATCATAAATCCGTTAGTTTCCATATCTTCTTTACTATGGGGATCATTATTTATTTTCCAGTCGTGTGATAGCAAATGTAGCGAACATACACTGTAATCTTCCTTCGAAGTTCACTGCTGAGCTCTTCTTGTTAGAAAGGCTCCTTTCAGAGTACATGTCATCCTTTTTTAATATTGTCCTCCCTGTTTTATTAAATTGACATGGGTTGTCCTCCTTTTTGTCCTGTTGAATTGAAAATAATAGTGGTATAATTTTAAAGTAATTTAATTCATCAAAGGGATTTCACTTCTTAAATATCTACATTTTTATTCAAATAAATGGCCTGCGTAAAAGATCATTGGGCTTATTGTGGTATAAACGTATTTATGTTTATTGATTGATTGATTGTTAGTGATTCCGGGCGCGTCAACTACTAAGATCATTAGTCCAATACGTGTAGGGCAGGTTTTTCATCGGGAGATGGCGATCATCTTTCCCCGCTGGATGGCGTGATCCGGCGCCGAACTACTGTCGACTAGTGGAGTTTTCCCCAACCTGGTATCTCTCACCAGCGAGGCACCGCCCCAGCCGGGACAAGTTCTAAGTCCCCGACCGGTCTCCCTGAATGTGTGGTAGAGTAGTGCATGTTAGTATAAGTGAGTGTGTGTGTGTAATGGAAGAGTATAGGATTAGGAAGAGGAAAGACAGATCGCGCGCGGTCCGTGGCCCGTTTGGCAGGGTACTGCTCCGACATTCGCCTGGTGTTGGTCGGAGAAACCACGGAAAACTACCGATCAGAGCAGCCGGCCGCGAGAATTCTCCTCCAGACCTCTCGACCTAGCTGACAAGCTAGGTAATAAATATTTGTTTCAACAATTGACCCACTGCTCTCACGCATTGCCTTATCAAAAAACCCTGCCGCCGTCGGAACTCGAACTTTGGATCTCCCTGCTAGAAGCACTGCAGTGACATCAGTTAATTCACTGAGCCACCGCTCCCAGTTTTATGCTTAATGTTTGGTGGATAACGGAGGCGAGTGGAGCAAAGTTCTCCAATCAAAACCTTTCATTTTTAATGACGCAAAGTCTAATATGATTTTTAAAGACTATTAACGGTTTGAAATTGTTGAGTACATTGTCTATACATCGTGGAGTGTGAAAATGTAAAATGTCCGCCTTTTCATTGAAATATCCTCCTTTTTTTGGTAAAATGCCCCCCACTGGGGAAAAATTTTCTGGTAACCCTGGATATATAACATTTAAATTTGAAAAATTCTCATTCGAGAGATGAAATAATATAAACAAAACTAAAATAACATGTTAAAAAGGACAATATTGGCTGCCCCCCTGTGGGGCAGCTTATGACAATAGCTATGTCGGTAGTAAATAATAAAGACTGTACTGATGAATCAAATGTACTGACAGTTAATAAAACCTTTCATTTTGACTATTTATCGAAGTGAATCAAACAGCAAAAATTTTTGAATTAGAACAACAAATAATATTGCTTCGTCAACAATCACAGCAATTACAACTACAGGAAGCTCAACAAGAATTTTGGAAACTCAACAGTTAAATCAAGGTAACTTTTCAAATGAAACCAGTAAAGTGTAACGTCAAAATTCTTCACTTCATGGTGAGAGCAGTGCTACGAAACGGAAACGAGGGTTATCTACTGATGCAAATGATCAAGGTGAACTAAGTTATAATGTAACAACCGGAAACAGATTTGATTACTTTTCAGATGTAACTGAAGGAGATGAAAACTCAAATTCAGACTTGAGTGAAAGTGAATTCATTCTCTCTTACTGTTGTTTTATTAAAATTTTGGGTAACTTAATTATAATCAAAATTCTACATATGACTTACCTTCATATCCCGCAATTAAGACATTTTAACTTGGAAAAACAGCTTACCAACAACCTAGAACAGAAAATCGTTGTGCTAAAGACTTATTACATCCTCCATAAATTACTGATAATTATTTCAAACTGTATTCAAAATTATTTAAATTATAAATCATATATTAACTTAAATTGTAAAACGTATATAAAAATAGATAAAATGTAGTATGTGAGTGAGAGGTTCCTAAAACGACTAACCTCTGAAATGTTCATGTGTAATTACAAAATGTAAAGAAGATGTATAATTTCCATATGTCAAAAAAATGTATGAAAAACGGATTATGTTTATATACAAACCCCTGAAAGACTGAGTTAGACGAACGAGGACTAATAAAATGAAAAAATCCTTAATATACAATTTCACACAAAATATCGCGCAATAAGTATCTTTGGATCTCGAGGGGTTGCACAAATTAAATGTAGAAAGTGATTTATTTACATTCTTCACGCAAATTTTGAGTTTTGAGATTGCCGATGGAGTGCCGATAGGAAAACATTTTCCCCGCAGATCGCACCGTTTATACTACGTAGAATTAATCCCGAAATATTTATTGTTTTTGTATGTGTTAAGATACACCCTGAAAATATGCATTCTAGAAAATTTAAATGTTCGAAAAATATTAAATAATAATTTCTTTAAATTCAACCTCAATACTACTTCACTGGAAAATATTTTTTGGTCAAGCCCAAACGATTCTTGTATTCAAATGTTTGCAACTGATCCTCTCTGTACAGGTATAGTTGCCTGTTATTTTATGCAATTTCCCAAAAAAGTCGTAAATGACAATATGTGTGTCCGAATTTCAATCGTTTATTCTATCGGAATTGATTAAATATTTCTTTAGAGCTTTACATGAATTATACCAGTTGTTTTGACATCCTTCCACTAATGAGTTAATGATTCGTATCAACAAACTGAAAATTCTACAATCAAATAATTAACTTTCTTTAAACATGTATACATATTTAACCAGACGGTATAAAAAATAGTTAATGTCCGAAGAATTACAACCATAAGTGCAAACACGAAAGCACACACAAAAACGTGGGCGGCAAAGGGTAATTCGGGCGACAGAGAAACAAGGGCGAATTGCAGCGACGGGTCAGCGGGGGCGGGGGTCGTTCGCAGCCCAGCTAATCCGTTAAAAGCGCGCCCGAAACACCGTTGAAGTGGGGCGCGGGCGGCGGGCAGGCGGCTGCAGCCCCTGTTCCAGCGCCGTTCCTGATCCCACGCGGAGATCCCGACGGGGGCGCGCTCGCCCTTCCCTTCCCTCCCCTCCCGCCTCCCACCACCCCTCCCGCTCGTCCGCCCTCTCGTGCAGGTCAGCGACACTCGCATGGCTACCAACTATAAAGACGGAATATTCCCGTTGCCGATGTAATCGCGGCCAACATTGGCACACGACATGTGCCTCTCGCTAAAAGCGACTCTGGCGGCGATAGCGCACGCTGCCCATAATGACTGTTATTTATTTTAATAAACCCCCATATAAATTGCTAAGTAATTCTTAGCCTTCGGTACCCCTTCGTTATGACACCATAAACCCACCATAAAGTAACGGCCGCCCAGTGATTAAGTTTCTCTGTCTCTGTCCTGCCTTGTTACACTTGGACAAAAAGTGACACGGCATGAGTCATATCTCAGCCGTTATCCAGTGCCTTGACAACTCTATTATCGGAGTGGAATGCTGCATATCGCCTGGCAAGTTCGTCGGTGCGGAAGACATGACATTCTTTCTGCAGAGCTGTCGCCACGAATTGGAAAACTCTGCGGAATTCGTGAAATACGTTAACTCGTTTAACATACGATTTCTTTGTTTCCAAGATATGTAGACGTATCTTTTACAGGGAATGTTTTTGTGTTCATGCAGGCAGCACGTTTAAGCAAATTTCAATGCCACGGAAACATGCAAGCCATGAGCAAATTATGGGGAGTTGTGGAGTGCTTATGTGTACGTGTTTGTGTGGCGCCCCACGAGAATGAGAATTTTAGATTACTTTTTGTTTTCAATCAAAGCTTTGAAAAATAAAACAAATTTAATCATGCAGTTAATTTGTAAATTTGTTTTAATTCAACTTACAAAAACTTAATAAGAGTCATGTCTCGACTTCGTAGAATGATTGGACCTTAAACATACCGTATACAAACATTCACAACTGGACGTTGTTACCTTTCCTTTTGCACATTATTCGAGTTCCTATATCACAAATCCGAGACGCTTCTATCAACGCAAACACTTGTTTTCATTTCTGTACACGCAGGCAAAATTTATGCATTGAAAGATACGATATACGAACTTACGTCCTTTACCGACTTTAAACGCTCAAATATATTGTTCTCCTGAAGCATAAGTTAATGTTATCTACGGTATTTGTATTTAGCTGTTTTATTTCTGATGTTTAAACGAGATGTATGCGTATGCATTCCTCTATTGGGGAAAGCAAGAAATCAGAAGAAATTATTTTCTTTTAACATGCCAATTATAAGGCCCATCAATTTCCTATATCTAATAAGTATGAGGGTTTGGAAACTAATCAGACAGCCTCTGCCCGGTGAAATCTTAGAAAGAATTCCTGCCTGTTGCTTTGCGAATTCACACAAACAAAACAAGTGATCGACCAATAGGAAGCGTTCCTTGAAATTTCGCGAATAATGACATTTCCTGAAATTAAACTTTTCTCTCTCTCTCTCTCTCTCTCTCTCTCTCTCTCTCTCTCTCTTTTTTTTTTTTTTTTTTTTTTTCCTCGACAGTTTGTTAAAGACGCTTTTTAACGCTCAGTTTCCCTCGCGATCTGTCTTATCCCGAAAATGAGCTTCTCTCTGGAGATTCGTCTAAGATCTCTTTTCATCGGGCGAGCAGGAGCCGTCTCACACTCGCCTCGAGACGAGGAAAAAATACCGCTGGCGGATAAACGGATTAATAACGAAGGGTTGGCTTATAAATTGATTGCGCTCGTCGGGGATCTCGACGCCGGAATTGGCTGGCAGTGCCTGCCCCAGCGGGGTCGCTGATGGCTGTTTATTCACGCCTAAATGGAGGGCTCCGTTTCCTCTATTTTCCGTCTCTCGACGACGAAGAGGGGGGAGGGGAAGGTGGAGGAGCGACAAGACCCTGGAGGAGCTGCGACGGCGGCGGAGGTGGAGCCGGTGGAGAAAATATCTGAAGATTGTAGGATCGGGGTGGGTTTAGGCGATGGGCACTGAAAGAGGAGGGAGATGGCAGTGGGGAAGTTGAAGAGAGCAACTGAGAAGGCGGGATGGGTTTGGGGTAACTGTGGGGGAGGGTACGTGAGTGTGTTATGGCTGTGGTGAGTGTCGGAAAGGGAAAGCGCGGTGGTGTGGCCAGTTGCAGAGGTGGCAAAGGCAGGAACGGGAGGAGAGAGTGCAGCAGCGAGGGTAGTGCGTGTGATGCGGGCAGGATGAAGGTGTGGAAGGAGGCGGGGACAGTAGGGCCGCCGGAGCGGCGGGGCTGCCTGGAGGGCGACGGGTATGACGTGGTTTGCGGAGGCAGCGGCGATGACGACGGTGCCGGCAGCGTTAGCTTCGGGAGGAAGGGGAAAGGAGAGGGCCAGCAGCGAGGTAGGGGCGGCGGCGCTGGCACAGAGGGAGGCAGTGTGGGCGGAGGCGCAGCTGGTATCGGCAGCGAGTCACGTACCCTCCCACGCGACGGAGACGTCCCCGCGGCGCCGCCCACACGTGGCGTAGACTTCGCCCCCCCCCCCTCCCGAGAGGGGCACGACTTGTTCTGAGCACTCTCAAAGCTGCCCGCCAACGTCTTGTGCACTTCAAATGCGTATTGTCGCTTGGGGAATTAAGCAACGCTAAGGGGGACTCCGGAGATCATGAGGGAAATATTCCGTCTTGAACCTAGAAAATTAAAATTATTAAAAAAAAATTCAAAATGCGTTTTAAAATGCAATTATTTTGAGAATTAATTTGAATATTCGTACTATTATCATTGAAACGTTTAAAATGTTTTTGAGTATACTTTTTATGTTGATTTATGTTAAATTGAAACTTAATATTAATCAACTTAATATTATTAACGTTAAATTTTTTTTCAATTTTGTAATATTAACCTCTTTAAGGTTTTCTACGGCCATCCTTACGAACGCTAAATACTATTTCAGAAGATGATTGTGCTAATTGTTGTTTTTACGTAGTTTAAAATATAAGGATTAGTTTTTAAGGATGCGTAATCTCAGAAATTATTCTCATTTCTGACCATTCTGATGAGAGTTCATAATTTGACATTTTATTTACGCAGATATTGTTGATAACTGAACTTAACATGTATGTAATAATGTATGAAAACATTCGCATGTCTTGTAGATTCTTTCCCAGATGGTGTATCTTTTCAGGCGTTGTGTGGATCCTTATAATGTACTCTTTATTTCACTTATATGATGTATTGGTTATATTATAATTTAACTACTTATGTATATAAGTTGCATTGGCATGAAACCTATTTCATATTCCTTTTATAGTAGTAGGATTCATGTAACAGTTTCTCATCTTCATGATTTTTTTCAGGGCAGATTGTGCTAACTAACATCGTCTAAATATTAATCCATTTTCTTTCATTCTGGCCGTTACCCTTTCCGTTTCATATTCATAAGAACTGAATTGTTAAATATATTGTTTCTCTTACATTTGTATAATGTTCTCTGAAACTGCATGTCAATTAGAAGTAAGTAGCTTCGAAATCGGTTTTTTATTCTAAAGATATAAATTGAGTATGTAAGCAAATATAGTAATGCTTCACTTTTTTCATTGGGTAGAGGAATGTTGAAACTATGTGGTTGCTTATGAGAATTGCACTTGGATAGCAGAGAAGAAATGGTCTCGTTTTCTCGTTACACGCCTACATATTCCGTTTCGTGACTAGCATTCATCATCTTTTATCTCCTGCAAACACGCGACACTTGTCATCATTCTCTTTAGAGCACGTATCATAAATGTAAAAAAAACAATCCAACTGGGAAGACTTTTACTAACCAAATTCATTCATTATCTGTTGGCTAAATTTGCTTGAAAATGCCCAAGGATATCAGATGGAGTAAAATACACCTAATGAATCACATTTGATTCATGTGTCATAATACAATAAATGTTACTGCTAAAAATAATTGATTTAAACTCATCATATCGCTACCCCAATAAATCTACTACAACAACGAGGCTTTGTGGTATATGATGTTACCGCTCTAAGCAAGATACTCTAATTTTGAAGTATAAGTTGCAAACTATTCTTCAAAAAGAGTTCATATTAATTTAAGAGTTCATCTTTCTATCATTCTCCACAGCATTATTGTTTTCCTTCCATCGCTTTGAAGGAAAAAGAACGTAAAACACTGAACGAGAAACCAAAGCATTTTTCCTTAAAGAGCGTGAAACATTAATTTACGCAAAGAGCTATCATATTCTCAGAATAGGAACCGGAAAGTACAAAAATAAACTCATAGAAATAAATGACAGATGTTATTGTTTTGTCTCTAATATTAAAAGTTATCACTTATAAGCGTAAATAAATGTTTTTTAAGTAAAAGATAGTCGAAAGGATAGAGATTTGTTTGTTTCGCTCATTCGAAAAAAATATTTCATTTTCATCTCTTCACCCCCCAAGAGGAAAAAGCGTAACATTAAAGGAATTATTGCTACACCATGTAGAAACCTGTAACTGCCTCTCCGGTTATAACCTTCAATTACAACCCAGGAAATAATTAGCTATTGTCGTATACTAATCGAAATTTTCCATTTCCGCTCTACTTTACTTAGATCACCATCGGTAAATCAACAAGCCCAAATATTCGAGACACCCAACGAACGTGAGATCACTTTTGATCACAGCAAATTGAGCTTCTTTCGCAAATAGCTCTGAATTAATCTGACCGCTTCGTAATTCACCGGCGACCGGTGCGCGCCGCCATAACAAGCGACGTGTGGAGGCTAATAGGAGCGGGCTCATTCCCATCAGCAAAGCGCAATCCAACCGACCGTGCCTTCCGTATGATTTTATATTTGCCTACCTTTTGATGTTTGAATGCTGCAATTTCTTTTGGTTCATTACGAACACGATATCCATTACGAGGTTAAACGGTCGTTTGGGAGCACGCGGCGTTGCATTGCTCCCGTAATGAGGCTTAAGCAACAAGCGCAGGGCGACAGCCGCGTGGTCGGACGCGTCCGGGCGGCGCGGCGGGGGCCCCGCGAGGGGAAGCGGGGGGAGCCGCCACCGGCTGCGGTCTCGAAAAGGGTCCGGGGCAGGTTGCCCATCCCAGCGCGACCGCGCGTGGGAGCACTGCATGCGAGTTTGGGCGGTGGCACATACACTGCGCGGCTGAGCTGCTGATCGCTCGGGGCAGTCGCACGGATTGATTGATTTGTTCGGGAGTCGTTCGGTCTCGCGTTGCAGTCTCCTGATTAGTCTGATTGGTGGTATTGGAAGCCGGAGGCAAGCGATTATTAATTTATATTGATGCTATCATTCAGACCATTATTCTACAATTGGGAAGTTTTTCTCTAATTTTACTGATCTTTATTGCTAAATAGTAGTTAATACAGGTGTACAATACAGGGGTTCAAGGGATATTATAATCAGCTATTTACTAATATAGCTTAATAATAATCTTCCCTTTGATAAGTAAACACTCATCACTTTTGCGAAAAAATATCAATTTCTCTTGATTTTTGTAGAGTTTCTGAGTTTAACTGCGATATAAATATGTATGTTACTCATTTCCAATACTCTCAGAAATTGAAAGAAAACTATGCAGTTTCTTGACATGTGAGAGATGTCTATGATTTCATTCGTTACCTAGGAACTAAAAGAAAATCCAAAACTGAAAGAGAGTCCATTTGACGGAAAAATGCAATATTTAATTGTGTTATTCCGCCTATCCTAATTCTGCGCCTACCGATACGTAATAATAATAATAATAATAATAATAATAATAATAATAATAATAATAATAATAATAATAATAATTAAAAAGTCTATACTAATCCCTTTCGGGCAAAGGCCTCCTCTATCAAAGGAAAAAGATACCCATCACTAAATATTTGTTGTCCACACGTTGCATTTTGAAACAGCAACTTTTTTATATTCTTGGTTTGTAAAGAACTGATGTAGGGGGAACTGGGACATGTCGATGCATAGGGCACCTTGATATCCCCCTTTACTGCTCACAAGGTTATTACATGAAGTTTCATAACTCCAAAAAAAGGCTCTGGTGAACACAGCCACCTTCAGAAAATTTTGGCGGGATTCAGTAATTTGATGAAACTAGACTGATAATTTAGTGTTTTTTTTGGCCAAAACTAAAATTTAGGTGTACAATTGCAACGATACTACGCAGCTGTTCCAGTATTTTCAATAGGAAAAAATACCCTCCCTGCTAAGTAAAACTACACTTTCTTTGCTCATTCTTTTTTGTTAGGAAAATTATGAAGTATTGGATGAGAGATTCATAGTATTCAAAATGTCTGATTAGGGCACTTCAATGTACCACATGATAGCTCTAAGCAACCTATTTAAAATAAAAAGTAATAAATAATAAGACACAACAAGGGTTTTCAAAATGAGGAAAGTTAAAATAAGAAACAAGCTGCAGCACGATGGTTTGCTATTTCCTTTCTATGAAAAATAAGCAGCAGCGCTTATTTTTCCTCACTTTTACGAAACGTACCAAAGTGCCAGAGGCAGAGAAACGTCTTAAGAAGAAAAGTTTGGAAATCGAGATCTGCGGAATCTGGGGCGTAAAACCACCACAGGTCGTCCCGATAATTATCGAAGTCCTGGGATTTGTTCCGCAAAATGTGTGGAAGAACTTGGCAAACTCTCAGGTCATTCAGAAGACGCAGCTACCTACTTTCTAGAAGATATGATTGACACGATTGACACTAATGGACGCCAACTGTATAAATAATTATATTTCTGAAAACAATCGAAAGAAAATCAGAAAATAATTAAAGGTGCAGAAAGAAGAAACTGAATGAGAATCGTGAAAGAAACCGACATTTACAACTTGACATTTTATCTTGCTCACAGAATCGAAACGAAGTATGCTTTCATGAGTTTTTGTTTCATCGTGTTTCGCATTGTTTTATGTCTTCTTCGTAAATCCTAACAAATTCATGGCCTTTTAGCGAAGTTTTATGGAAAGCCATTGCCCTGTCCCCACAGTACGGTGCGTGAGGAGTAGTTTTTGGGGAGCTGCGTGCCAGACTTCAGGCACATTCCTGCATATTAACCGCGAGATTAAGACGTGTAATGGATGTGTTAACTTGTGGTTGATTTACAGACCCCAGATGACTCCGCTAGTACGAGTGTGCTGTTGTATAATATTATCTGTTGTGTGATCAGCGCAGTGGGCGGAAAGGCCGTGACGTGGCAGCATCGCGTGGTGCCGATGGCATTCCCTGTTAGTTTTCTTTTATTTCCTTTTCATCTGTGCATTTGTAACAGGCTTCACAAAGAACCACTGACAGACGCCAAAGATTGTGGGCATTTTACCCGTTGATCTCGGAAAGAATGTGTAAAGTGCTACTCAGTAAGTACTGAATTTGTAAATAATTAATAGTGTTTTAGAAACAAACCCAATGTATAGCGTATCTTATTGAGTTCACCATTTACTGTTAACTTTGCTGTCATTATTTTAAGGATAGTTTATCGTTATATTTTGATCATGTTTGTTAGGATTGATGGTATCAAAGTTAGAATCTCATGCTCGCAAAACCGATTAGATTAGCGACATTAAAATGTGATACAATTTCATGTTCATAATTATTTTATTATTATTATTATTATTATTATTATTATTATTATTATTATTATTATTATTATTATTATTATTATTATTATTATTATTATTATTATAAGAAGAAAACGTCTGAATTTTGGTATGTTCGACATTGATGAACTCCGACACCATTTGACCGATCTCCAAGAAATTGGCACATTTACTACGTGATTTTCCATGGAAAAGGTTTTTATGCTGTTCATGTTGTAGTAACTTCACTAGATGGCGTTGTGACACAAGATGACGCTTCAGCATTTCCCAATCCACCGGGGCTTCAACAAATGTAGAAGAGATTGATGTAGAGCACAAACGTGATAAGAATGCTCGAGTCAAGCACGAGGGTGCACGTGCGTGGAAAGTTACATTTGTAAGAAATAAATGAATACCCACTCAGAGAGTATCTCCTTTTTTGTTTTTCACTTCAGGATAAAAACATGTGCATATCACTATTTTTTTCACAAATCAACAAAGCTTTTTTCTCAAAAATTAAAATTTATTGTATGTACTCTTGTTTTCCGAAATACAGTCCTCTGAAAACTATCAACCGGATTTAAAATGCTTCCTCAAATGTTGCGTATTGTTCTAAAAAAAGATTCTTTATCATCGTTACTAATAGAGACCGGACCTTGTGAAAAGAGCCTTTTTTTACATTCAAATTATCCATATTTTTAAAACGAATACAACAAATTACATCTTTATGATTCTAATAGCGATTATCTAATTTGCCTTTTTGACCTATCTTGTTTTTATGCATATTTTTTAAAATAAATGCCCATTTTTGCCTAAATTCCTGTTTCGCATTTCTTTGACATTATAAAAATTAATTAGTTTTTTAAGTAAACAGTCTCATAAACGACGAGATAGTACTTCATTTTCCTCCGTTCAAGTAAATAAGAATTGATTTCATACCTTTTTCCCCATTAAAACCCCCTGAACACTGGGCCATCATACTGACGGCGATGAAAATAAAGTGAAAAAAATATTTCTCTGCCAGCGATATCGGTCAGCTTTTGTTTTACTTTCCAGCATGCTGTCAAAATCAAACGGAGAACGATTTCCGTTCTCCGCTACTTTTACAAAACCAACGTCGTGGATAAAAGAATTTAGAGAATCCAACATTAAGACACTTTTTGGAAAACTATACCAAATAATCTGCGCCAAATAATCTGCGCCACGTAAATCAGCATGCGCAAATGTTACCTCAGAATTACGATGCAGTGATAAGTAAAACTCAAGAAGAAACTAAAACTAAAAAGATCTGGATTTTCATTGACGAAACAACGGATGTCACAGTTTGTTTTCTAGTTGATGTTATCGTTAGTCCAGTATACTCTTCTTTAGATAACTATTCTCTGAAATCATTTTTAGTTGAATAATTAGACAAAATCAGTAGCTCAACTATCGCTCATTTATTCACAAATTCATTGTAGTTAATAACACCCCACGAAATTCCTAACGACCATGCAGTACCGTTTATGCATGACCTTCATATCTCATGCATTTCAGAGAGTAGCAGAAAAAGTGAAATGTTTATTTCCGGAGGTTGTCAAATTGAATGCAAATATTAAGAAGGTATTTTTTGGAGAAGAAGTCAGATCTGTCACTGCCACCCTGCCCTGAATTGCTCTTCAGTTGGAGAACATGGAGTAGCTGTTCATTCCCCTAATTTTTCAAAAATCGGCGTTGCGGTCAACACTCTTGAGGAAGAGACATCATTGTAATAGCAAAGTTTCTTCTTGTTTCTTTAGAAACTTAGAATCATAGTTTAAATAGCATAGAAACAAGAATTTAGGCATAATAAAGGGAGAAAAATATTAAGTGCATGAACAGAACACATTTGAGGAGGAAGTGTAAGAAAGCGAGTTGTCGCTTGTGAAAGAAAAATTGCCGTTAGGATCTCAAGTGGTATAATTCCATGATGCATTCACGAGGATCTGCCATTTTGTAGCTAAGCGGTGAGACCTGAGATCACCTAGCGTGAATTGCCGTAAGCCGACACCACTCGCGTGAACGTGAGTCCCGGAGGGGCGCGGGGAGACGAGGGCGTTCAGCAAAGACGTTGAAACTGGGGTGTCAGACGCGCGACCCAGCTGAGGCGGCGGCGGCGATGGCGGTGGCGGAGGCGGAGGCGGAGGCGGAGGCGGAGGCGGAGGTGGAGGAGGAGGTGGAGGCGGAGTCGGAGGCGGAGATGGTGGAGGTGGGGATGGCGGTGGTGGAGGTGGAGGTAGAGACGGAGGCGGAGGCAAAGCGGAGATGGAGGTGGAAGCGGAAGCGGAAGTGGAGGCGGAGGCGGGGACGGATGCGGAGGCAGTGGTAGAGGCGGAGGCGGGGCGGAGGTGGAGGAGGAGGCGGAGATAGAGGCGGAGACGGAGACGGAAGCGGAGGCGGGACGGAGGCGGTGGAGGACGTGAACGCGAAGGCGGAGGCAGAGGCGGAGGCGGAGGCGGGGCGGAGGCGGTGGAGGACGTGTACGCGAAGGCGGAGGCAGTGGCAGTGGCAGAGGCAGAGGCGGAGGCGCAGACGGAGGCGGAGGCGGGGCGGAGGCGGTGGAGGACGTGTACGCGAAGGCGGAGGCAGTGGCAGTGGCAGAGGCAGAGGCGGAGGCGCAGACGGAGGCCGTGGCATTAGTGGTAGCGGAGACATTTGCGGCACCAGAGGTGATGGATGCTTCGGCGATGAAGGACGGCGTGGCGGTAGCTACGTCGGCGGTGGCGGTGGGGAAGACCGCGGCTGGGGCGGGGGCGTCGATGGTAGAATTGGCGGTGGTAGCTCCGTTGGCTCTGGAGGTGGCAGCGGTGGCGGCGATAGCAGAGGTCTGGGGTACAGCGGTGGTAGCTGAGACGGCAGTGGTTGTGGCGGTGCGGCGGCGGGGGCGTTGCAGGTAAGAGCAGCGCAGCGCAGGGCATGGCCGTCGCCATTGACCCGGCGCTGCATTGTAGCGCCACAAAGGCGACGTCCGGCCTCAGAGGCCGCGATACGCCACTATTGTCGCTCCGCGCCGCCTTTGACGCGCGACGCCCAGCGGGAAGCCCCCACACGCCCTACCCTACTTGCTCTGGCTCTCGCACCGCCCCTCCCCACTTACGTTGCAACGCCGTCTAATCTTATAATGATGATGATGATAATAATAATAATAATAATAATAATAATAATAATAATAATAATAATAATAATAATAATAATAACCATAATGAGGTCCACCAATTATTGGCAATAACACGATCTTACTCGCCACTTACTTGCCACATTATAAATATGTTCCTCGGAACGTGCTTGAAAGTAGTGAGCCCACAGTCTACTGGGATCGCTCCATTATCATTGGCAGACAAGACGGTATCAATAGACCCTATATACCCTATACATACATCCATAGAAACCATCAACAGGCTTACCTTATTGATGTATCAATACCCAACACCCAGAAAATATCAAGAGAAGATAAAAAAATATACCGATCTCGCCCATGAAGTCGCAGTTCAGTGGAACTTGTGCAAAATGACAATTGTGCCAATGATAATATCAGCCACAGAAGTGATCCCGAAAATGACGCTTCAAGGGCTAGAGTGTCTTCACTTTGATGCCAGGAGTATATACAATATGCAGAAGGTAGTTATTCTGAATACATGCCGTATTGTTCGAAGCCACCTGATTCCTCAATAAAGCAATCGCACACTTCGTCATCATACCTGTGAGTGGTTGACATACCGTCCAGTAAAAACTGTGCTCTCTCAACTTGAATCAGTGAAAAGCCACTGATTGACAGTGACTATGCACTGATTGTGGTAGTTAAAATCCGACCACTGACAATCAGTGAACTGAACTGAATGAATCAGTGAAAATCGGGACCACTTTTTGAATCAGTGAAACTTCACTGCTTGAATCAGTGAAACTACACTGTTTGAATTAGTGAAATATCGCATTGCTATCCCAGCAGTGGCGGCTGGCGCTTAGGTTGCACAACCCCCAGAAAATGAAAAAGATCTCATAATATCTTAGGAATATACATTTTCCTTTTAAAACATTCATTATTGAAGATATCGCAGCAATAGCGATGTATATGAAATCATTTTGAAACGAAAGGGCGTCCAAATGGCGCTCTCTCCGGTGTCTGGTGCCTTGTCAGGAATTGCACCACGCTCTTGGCTCTATTAATGAAGTTATTGTTTTTACTCCTTAGTCCTTCGATTTAACACGGGGAAGATAGTGCTTTTTGGTTGAGCAACCACACAGCTGGCGCGTCGCGGAGATACTGCCTTTTTAAGTGAGATAGGTGAATACAAGTCTTTATTTAAACCAATGAAAAACATACAACAGAAGAAAACCGATGTTCAGGAACTTTTCAAAACTCACTACGGAGAAAAATTGGCCTGCAGTTAACACTCTTTATTTTATGTACATATTATTGACAATTTTGGTGACAATACAACAAATTATGAAAAGAAAGTTGGGAAGAAAGTAGTGAAAGAATTATAATCCTCTTATAATTTAAATGTGTATAAATATATTTCAATGGATTTTTATGTGAATTTTACAATAAAAATAAATAGAGAACATTAAATCTGTCAAAATTTTTAAAGTAAAAATACAAATAAACATTTGATATTATTACAAGTATTTGGTAAGTTTTAGGGCAACTTAATCAGCTTCCTCTGCTAATTATAATTTTCATAATTAAAATCAGCAGCATTGCCAAGCTTAAAATTGGAAATGTTAACAGCACTGCATGCCTTTGTTTCTATGTACATATATATATATATATATATATATATATATATGTATACACATGTATATATACACATATATATGTGTATAAAGAAAACAAAGACTATTGTGTGTCGTTTCCTAAAAATTTGAATCTGCCATGCTACCGAACAAATGACTGATACCTGACACCGCAATGGAGGCACCTGGCCACTGATTGCAAAGACAGGAATACAATTGATGAATGATGGCATGTGTCAAGAAGCGCAAGTTCTAAGCTATTAATTCACTTGAGGTAAAAACTTTAAATGGCTTACCAGATGAACTCCAAAACACAAACCTTCACAAGGAGCTAATTACAACACAAATATTTGGTAAGGTAAGAAATACTTAAAAAAAAGACATCAAAGTCTGGATTTCTTTATCAGAAAATCTATCAAAAATATATTTGGATGAAGAGGAAAATTTCCAATTTTACAACTACTACATAGAAGAGATTACAGAGGAAAAGTTGAAAAATCTACCCGAGTACCTCAGATGAAACAATTGAGAAACTTTTAAAGAAAGTTTTAGAAGATAAGCAACAAATATCTGAAGTAAAAAATTTGAGAAAAATTGTCAATGATTTTATTATCAATACTAGTGAGAACCCGTCAAAATTTGACGGTGAGATCTTAGATAAATGTAAAATAATGTGCCCAGACTAATGTTCACAATATGTTGCATTGTTTGGATCTTCGGGTTATAACGAAGAAATTCTGTGATGTGTAGTTCCCAAAATTTTGAACACGTATGGTCCATGACCAGGTGGCAATGCAAAATGGCCCACATATTCCAATAATACACGTTATGACACAAAAGAAAGAGCACCATTATACTGACGGATATTATTTCTAAAGTTTTTTGATGTGTCATTTGATTACTTCTGGCATATTGCTCGAAGGTAAACTTACTTTCCAATTTAAGCAACACAGAGTAAACACGTTTGCAGAATTTCTCTCGCATGGGAAGTACAAAGCAGAACAAAACTGACATTTTCTGCGCTGACTTTCTCATTCTCTGCGTCCAGTGTACGTTTGCTTCTTTGGGGGCGCGTGGACAACTATTCAGAATTCGACATAACCTGTGAACAACTTCACTACTTCAGTACAACTGAGCAAAACTCACTGTCCGAATGTTCTCTAAAAATCACAAAAGCAAATACATGCAAACTGTCAAAGCCACAATGCAATTATTACACTGAAACAAAACCGTGACGAATTGTAAACAAATCTCAACAATGAAAACAAAACGTCAAGCAGCGTGGACTCACATCTAGAGTTTCATATTATCGATTTTGAAACAGCATTTTGGAAGAAAACAATTGACTACTGATAAGCGTAGTATTAAAGAATGATTTAATTAATTAATTTACACCGTAAATGTTGGTGAATCAACACAAACAATATCTGATAACACATCTAGGGATCACATTCTTTCATTTAAAGGAAAAAATACTACAATCAATTTAGTAGATGCTCCAAACGAAGCCATGGCAGAATGCTTTATTTTTTTAAATATATAGATACCGTGGTGTCGGGGGTTTTAGTAGAATAGCACCACGGGACCTCCCCCTGTTGTAGAAGGCGACTAATCGGAGCAGCTGTCCGCTGTCCCTCCCCTAAACATCCTGTCATCCCCACTAACTTCGTGTGTCATTGCTTCCACTTACTTGTGGCACACTTCTGTTTTCTATCCTATAGGCTAATCTTCGTATCAGCCAACTCTTGTGTTTCCGACCCCGACGCTATTAGGTTGCGAGGGCTAGGGAGTCATTTCTATCTTACTCTTCTATTCTAACCATATTCTTCACTGTCCCCCCTTATCTTCTTTCATTTCTTTGTAGCTGGCGGTAGCTGAAAAACGCGGGGGAGTAAACCCTGTACAAAATCCCGGTCCTCCAGGTTGGGGGTTGGACGATGGGCTAACAACCCTTCTCCAGAAAAAAAAATACTGTTCAGAAACTCGAAGAAAAATGCCGGACTGTTTTTGGAAGACGACATATTAAACGGAAAAAGGATATGATTCTGGGAACTTGGAATGTGAGGAGCTTGTTTAAACCGGGTGCATTGGCAATCTTGAAAGAGGAATTAGCTAAATATAAAATTTCGATAGCTGCTTTACAAGAAATGAGATGGACAGGGAAAGGTATGCTGGACTCAGGCGATTACACAGTATGTTACAGTGGTCATGAAAGATTGGCAGAATTTGGTACAGGATTTTTAATCCACAAAAGTGTTAAACATCTTATCACTAAATTTAATCCAGTAAACGAAAGATTATGCTCTATTAGAATCAAAGGGAAATTTACTAACATAACAGTTATTAGTGTGCATGCACCTACAGAAGATAAGGAAGATATTGAAAAAGAAAATTTCTATTGTCAGTTAAGTAATTTGTACTTAAAATGTCCGAAACATGACATTAAACTCATTATGGGTGATTTCAATGCAAAAATAGGTAATGATCATATGATGACCCAGTTTGTAGGGCGGGATACACCCCACACCATTACTAATGGAAATGGATGGAATCTAATCGACTTTGCATCAACCAAGAAAATGGTTATAAGCAGTACAACCTTCCCTCACACGAAGGTACATCTGGAAACATGGAGATCGCCAGATGGGGTAACACGTAATCAGATAGATCATGTACTAATTGATAGTAGATACACCAGTAATATCACAGATGTAAGAGCATATAGAGGTGCTGATTGTGATAGTGACCACTACCTGGTGGTGGTGAGATTACGACAGCGAATATCCTCAGTTGGTAGGACAAGGACAAAGAATTAAAAGAATTGATGTTGAGAAATTAAAAAATGGAATTATAGCAAGGGATTATAGAGAAAGCGTAGAAAATACACTGAAGGAACTACCAGAATATCAGGAAGAGGATAGTGTTGAAAAAATATGGGGCGGTATTAAAAATTCCGTAATTGAAGTATCCCAAAATATATTGGGAAAACAGAAATGGAATAAAAGAAACAACTGGTTTGATGAAGAATGTAAAATGGCTTTGGAAAACAGGAATAAAGCACGGCAAAAAATGCTACAAAGAGCAACACGATGTAATTCTTACAATTACAAAGAAGCAAGAAAACTGGCAAAAAAATATTTGTAAAAAGAAAAAAAAATTATATGAAGAACAAAAACTTGAGGAATTGCAGGATAAGTTTAGAAACAATGATAGCCGAAAGTTTTATGAAGGAATAAGAAATATAAAAGAGGGTTTCCGCCCACGAACAAGTTTTTGTAGAAATAAAGATGGAGATCTAGTAGGTGGAGAGAATGATGTGTTAAATACATGGAAAAACTATTTTGAAGTGCTACTGAACCCCCAGCAGGAGGAACGAACTCCTGAACAGAAAGTGATTTACTATGGACCTGAGCAATCACAACCACCACCAACATTTCAAGAAATAATGAAAGCAATAAGAAATATGAAGGGAAATCGAGCACCAGGAGAAGATATGATCACAGCAGAGCTGATTAAATTTGGAGGCAGACAGCTGTGGAAACACATTCATTATCTATGCCAAAAAATTTGGGAGACGGAAATAATACCAAAGGAATGGAGCACTGCAATAATTTGCCCTGTCTACAAGAGTGGTGATAAACTAAATTGTATGAATTACCGTGGAATATCGCTCCTTAATACAACATATAAATTATTTACAACTGTATTATCATGGCGGCTGGAACCATATGTGGAGGATTGCCTTGGAGATTATCAGTGCGGATTTAGGAAATATAGGTCTACCACTGATCAAATCTACACACTTAGAACAATTTTAGAGAAAACATGGGAACAGAATATCGAAATACATCAGTTATATATTGATTTTAAACAAGCCTATGACTGTGTTAATAGGAAACAACTCCTACAAATAATGATAGAATTTGGTTTCCCAAGTAAATTGCAAAGGCTAGTCAAAATGACTTTAAAAAACACAACAAACAAAGTTAAAGTACAAAACATGCTATCAGAAAGTTTCGAAACTATGACTGGTCTTCGTCAGGGTGATTCACTATCCACACAACTATTTAATATATGCTTGGAAAAAGTAATCAGAGCCGTCAAAATAAATCCTAGAGGTACAATATTTAATAGAACTGTACAACTTTAGCATATGCAGATGATGTTGTTATCTTAAGCAGAACCCAGAAATTCCTCACAGAAAGTGTAGAAGAATTAATAACAGCTGCTAATGTAATCGGTCTTAAAATTAACTGCAGTAAAAGTAAGTATATGATTAATCGGAAAAAGAATGAACCACCCTCAAACTTTGAAATAGGTAAAGAGAAATATGAAAGAGTAGAAGTATTCAAATATTTGGGATCTCTCATTACTTCCACAAATAGTATAGAAATGGAAATAAAAGCACGAATGACCTCAGCCAATAAGTGTTTCAGAGCACTAAGATATGTATTAAGGAAAAGAAATATATATAGATACCTCAAGATCCAAGTATATAAGACTGTTATAAGACCAGTAATATTGTATGGTGCCGAGTGTTGGACATTAACAAATAGACTTGAATGTATGCTGATGTCCTGGGAGAGGAAAATCTTAAGGTGCATTTTCGGCCCCACATGTGAAAATGGGCATTGGAGGATAAAGAGTAATTTAGAACTCACCAATATGTATAAAACAACAGATATTGTTGCAGAAATTAAGGTCAGAAGACTACAATGGCTCGGACATCTATTACGAATGGAAGAAGAAAGAACCCCAAAAATTATTTTCTGTAAAGAACCCGAAGGAAGAAGAAAGAAAGGAAGACCCCGTTTAAGATGGCTGGATGATGTGGAGATGGATCTGAGAGTGATGGGAGTGAGGGGGTGGAGAAGAAAGGCAAAAGAGAGAAGTGAATGGGCATTGATCGTTCGAGACGCCAAGGCTAAACTTAAAGGGCCGTAGTGCGACAGAAGAAGAAGAAGAAAATATATAGATATTTAATGGAAGAAACTCAAACGCATGCCAATGGATAAACGAGTTTGAAAAAGAGTGTGAACGCTGTTTTGTGGAAGAGAAATTCTAAAATTTTCCCTTGACAATGCAAGCGCAGATTGGTACTCAAGTATGATTTTGAAAAATACAGTAGAATCAGAATGGAACAATTGGAAAAAGAACGCACGCATAAAAGAAATCGGAGCTGTACTAAACCAAGGACAAAAATGGGGATAATAAGCCAGTGGCATATTTTTCGAAAAAATTGAGTGAAGCTCAAAAGGAAAAAAAAAAGCAATTTACCTTGAGTGCTTGGCAATAAAAAAGGTTGTGATATATTGGCAACATTGGCTACTTGGAAGAGAATTAATTTTTGGTACACTCCAATCATAAACCTTTAAAAAATTTAAATATAAAAGCAATAACAGATTAAGAACTGGGTGATTTGACATACTATCTATCCCAATACAATTTTAAAGTTAAATATAATCCTAGAAAATTAAACCAAGAGGCAGACTGTTTAAACAGGCATCCAGTTCTAGAGCCTGATGAAAATTCAGATGACATATTAAAAATAGTAAACCTAGTGAAATTAGAAGACATAAAAAAGGATCAAAGAAGATGCACAAAACTACAAAACAATAAGAAAAAACTAATATTCTAAAATGAAATTTATTATAAAAATTAAAAAGAAGAGAAAAACTCTTATTATCAGAAGAATTTAGTAAAATATTACTAAAATATGTACACAATACTTATTGTCACCTGGGAAGAGCGCGGATGATAAATAAAGTAACACCATTCTTTACAGCGAAAAATATAAACATAAACATAGAGAAGATTTGTGAAACTTGTGACATCTGCTTAAAGAATAAATCATGAAGAAAATCAAAATATGGATTAATGTCACACCTAGGTTGAGCAATGTACCCATTCAAGATAGTTTCTATAGATACCATCGGAGGTTATGGAGGATCCCGGTCAACAAAAAAATACCTACACCTACTGGTCGACGATTTCACAAGATATGCTTATATTTTAACATCAAAAAATCAAAACGCTGATGACTTCATAAAACTAACTGAGGAAGTAACAAAAAACCATTATGTCCAGATGGTACTAACGGATTAATATCCAGGAATAAATTCAAAAGAATTAAAACAATTCCAAGTAAAGAAAAAATAAAATTGATTTTTACTGCCATAGATGCGCCTTTCTCCAATGGTCTCAATGAAAGATTAAACCAGACTTAAGTGAATAAAATAAGATGTATTATGAATGAAACTAAAAGAGGCTGCTATTGCTATGGACAACTATTGTGAAAAAGCTGGAGAAATACGAGACAGAGCATACAGTGACAAAATTCTCAACAAAATACTTGCTAGAGGGTAAAACTATAAATATCCTACCGCATGAATTAAAAATAAAATGCACAGCCGAAGATTTAGAAAGAGAGAGGAAAATAGCACTCAAGAATACAATAAAACTTCATAATGACAACAAAAAATATTCAACCTACACAGGAGACAAATTGAATTAAAAAGGGAGATCTTGTGTACATAGAACATGAAAATCACCTGAATAGGAAGAAATTAGATGAATTGAGAATTGGGCCATATTCGATATTGGGAAAATCTTAAAGTCAATCTATGAAGTCAATACCGGACACAGAACCAAAGAATCAAATTTCTATGATATAACAAAACTAACTCCAATGGTAGAAGGTTATGATAATTGAACAATTGCAAAAGCATTGTTCATTTCCCAGGAGGGGGGTTATTACAGAAACCCAACTGAGTTTTTATTTCAAATTAAATATTTGAAGGATATAATCATTATATACTGCTAAAAATGAAAAAAAATTGCTAATGATGTTGAGTATGCCAAATTTGTTGTAAATATTAATTTAAACAGTAAGTCAAATGCTGCAATGGGTGAAGGAATATTTTATTATTATTATTATTATTATTATTATTATTATTATTATTATTATTATTATTATTATTAAAAAAGGGCAGATGTTAAAACCAACCATCACCCTGAACAAAACACGAATAGTTTTTCTATCCTTTCACCCATATCAAATATTGCTGGACATTTTTCTTGAAGGTTTTTCTCCTTTCCAATTCCTCCAGATGCAAATTAGAGCCCTCCTAAAACAGAAAAAAAGATAGGTCAAGAAGTTATGCGAGGAAAAAATGGTTACTTTATTTTCAGATTACATACAAGATCATACTAACTGGCAGAATTATTATGAGGTCTGGATTGGGAACCTCAGGAGTGGCAAATGGCTTTGATGTACCTTCTGCACTCCCACTCCTCTGCCAAACTAGCCTCGCCATGTAAATGAGTAAAATATAATGTGTTTAGTGACTAAGGAAAGCAAGGAACACTGATCAAAATAAATCAGTATTACAGCAGTCTTTGGCAAATTAAAATACCTTTCAAAATATTCACATTGTTAGAGTCCCCAGTTAGCTCCAACACTTTCTCTTACACTTCTTCAAAACTCCACTCCTGGACTGGTGTCAAACTAAATTGGAAAAACCAAAGAATGAGTTATTAGTTTGCTGGCATGCCCGGCTCTGCTGTGGTGTAATCGAGAGCATTTTGGACTTTTACAAATTTCATAAACGAAATTATCCATTGCACGTCAGATATTTCACACTGTATCACCAAACAGTTACATTAAAACTCTTAAGTTACATAAGAAGTTTCCAAGTTAATAACAAAAACAAATACGTGATATTAACAACGTGTTCATAACCTATTCCTTAGTATGGACAAATGCTCACCATAAAATAAAACGTCTCACAGTTATCAACAAGACGAGTCACAGAAAAGCGAAAACTACTTACCTAATGCAATTAAAACAATCTTCAGACACAGGTCAGTTTTCTCGCAGGAAACCTCTATTCCACTGGCTCCGCCGTGCGATTTTGCGTACATTCACAACACAGCACGTGAATGACTGTCGGTATGGTGGCGCGGCCACTGACAACCAGAGAAATGCTGGCGGTCATTTTGAAAAGGTTCACGTATTCACTGATTGTCAGCAAAACTACATATTTCGACTGAAGATATCAGTGACTTTGCTCTCACTGATTGAATCAGCGAAAATTTCACTGATTCATATTCAGAGTATATATATATATATATATATATATATATATATATATATATATATATATATATATATATATATCATTAAAGTAACAATTAAACTAAATATTAAGCAATCAATTTGAATCTCTTGTCAAAACTGCTATTTTTCGATATTCAACTCAGGGACGATTTGGGGACACTTCCCGGCAGGAATAGCGCACATTTCGGAGTCGTTTATAAAATTGTTAATTGTTGCAAAATTGTTAATTAGCAGTTTTCGGTTCTGGGACATCTAGCGAACCCTTCCCACTTGAGAATTCCAAAAATTGGAAATTATTTATAATTTTACAAATTTTGCAATTCTTTTTTATTTTCTCATCTCAATTCTCTTTACACAAGTTGCAAAATTCCGCAATTCAACCGGAGCCATCGCCTGTCGTTTTCGAGACACACAATTGGTTATAGGATCTTAGCATTTGATGCCAACCCTCATTTGTTTCCAGAAATTCATTCGATCTTGGCAGTCAAGTATAAAATTGAAATAGTTTGCAGTGTCTTTCTTTCTGCTGATTAAATTATATTAACGATTTATGACTTACGACAAATTGGAGGAAATTGTTGCTCATGAGCTGTTTTTTAACTTTCGAAATTTAATTTCTATTCTTCATGTATCGTTGAAACAGTAGCTTGGTTATTTGGATTCGTCTGTGTTATAAAATAATTCTCTTGCAAAATGCAATGAGACTAACTGTTGTCCGGCAAATGTGAAGATTTCTTTGTGTTTCGGTGCATTCTCTTCAGTGGCGCAAAGTGTATGCCCATATGTTTATCGTCTAGTGAGGAAATTTATTATCAAATTATTTTGCAAAATGCTTTTGGACAGAGCGGTGGCACGATAGATCGTTTTCATATTTATTCCACAAGGCAAGTTTTAGGCAGCAGATATATTCTGTGTAATTTTTTAAATTTTGGTGAAATTGAATCACATGTGAATTTTCAAATAGAACTATACATTTTTTTATCTAAAATGAATCGATAAATAGAGGAATTCAATGATGTCTCATTTGTTAATAATTTATACAGTAAAAATGTATATTTGACACCCGGCTTGAGCAATCCTCAACTTTAAGGCAAGCAACGCTTATCATTGGCTCTTCTAGTAATTCAAGTGTTTTTTTCTCGTTCTCCTCGCCTTAAATGGCATAAGAGGCGGAGTCTAGAATGTGGCACCAATCCAATAACCCTTTTCTCCCCTGGAGAATGCTTCGTTACGCCCTTTTGTGGGAACAAGTTCTTGACGTGTATTAAATTGTGAAAAATTAATTAAATTCAGTGTAAGAAGCAAATAGTTTTGTATAAACTGTAATGCTATACACATTTAAATATAGAAATAAGACATGCAATTAAACAGTATACACATGTTTTAGAAAGACGAAAATTCTTTCTTATTATAACACTCATTTGTATACTTTTCACAGATAGAATATTGAGAAGTAAACCATCAATTTGATGATTTTTTCTGGTAATAATAGATCTTATACACAATTTACATGTAATTACAGAAATTTGTAATGTATGGTATTGGAAATTAAGTACGAGTTCAGTTAGTTTTAATGAGGGGGCAATTTTGCGATGAAAATGGTTTTTCTAATGCATATATTCCAAATCCATATACTTCCTTACAATAATTAACGTTGTTTCCATTTCCATTGAAGGCAAGGACATAACATCCCTCACGCGCCTATGTTTTGAAATGACCCTCAGAGAGATCACTTGCTCGAGTCGCCGTGTTATTGAATTGAATTCTTGAAATGTTCTGTTCATACAGTAGTTCCCGAAACACGTAAATTCCAACAGATCATCTCAGACTTACAGTCATCGCACCCTGCTTTCAAACGTTAGTAGACACCGCGGACTGTGAGACCGCACGTAAAGTTTTAAACAAACTTCATTATCGTACACGAGCATGTGTTAATCTGTCCAAACCTTTTTTGTCGGAGGGGCTGTGATTCGTGGGGAGATAATAGTGTAGTGGGCATCGTAACAACTCTCTGAACCGAAGCGAGTTTGTTTCCTAGCGTGGACAAAACTTTTGGAGTTGTGGCTGTCAATCAAATAATATCCTAGCAGAATCTATAGCAAGGGAGGCCAGTTTTTCCCACATGGGCATTCGTGTTCCTATTTATGCCTCGCGGGCACTGCCACTCAAAATCGTCGCTGTAGCGGGCAACGAAGGAAACTTGAGCGCGGAAACATTCCTGGGAGGTGGGTAACTGAATTACAAAAGGGAATAATGTTTTCATGAAGTTTCTATTAAATAAAACAGTAACTGTCGTAAAAAGCGCTTATTAATTGGAAAATAGAAAAATTCTGAATGAAAATTTTCTGTGAATAGAATTATACAGAGTCCCACCAAGTATAGGCCACCTCATAACTTTTAAACGGTTCCCTATATCGAAATACAGTTTTCCCTTAACGATGCGGAATCATGGGAGAAGTAATGTGCAGTAGAGATATAATTCGAAATATTTTTAGTTTTCGAGAAATTTAATTATCTTTGATTTTTTAAATTGAAACATGTATTTTTTTCACTAACTATAGATAATCATAAATAGACGAATACATTGATGTAACAGGTTAATGTTTTGATAGTATTTTGAGTATAAAATTATACTTTCAAACTTGTGATTTTAAACTAAATGTACGAGATTTCCTGTTAGCAACAATTGCAATTGTCGCATTTCGGGAAGGTTGCCTTTGCAGCGCCGGCACTTTTGCGAGAACAGGGGAAAGGTCGCGAAGGCTACTTTCCCCGAAAGCGACAGTGTCAACGGCTGCTAGAAGAAAAATTGCACGTTTAATTTCAAATACCAAGTCTCATAATATAAGAATACTAGCTGGTGTACACGGCGTTGCTCGGGTTCATAGTAAATTACTAGACAGGGAGAGGAATTCCATTTTTTCATACTCTGCGGTGGGGCCTACTATCTCTTCTGTTGTATCCCTTCTCCGCCCTGCTCCTCCCTGCCATGCTCTGCAAGGCCACGCTTCGTTAGCCCTGTCTTCCCTTCACCATTTGGAAATTTCCGGTCTACCTCGCTCATTTTTTCACAAAAAAATATATGGGCTTATTTCTTATTTGGGCTTCCAGCTCCTAAACTTTCTTCACTTTATAACTAAAAACAATAAACAATTCTAAACTACAGAATAAAATACTTGTAGACTCACGTACATTTTGTGTTTTTTTGTGGAGTTTCATATATTACTTCCAATACTGTCAATAAATTGTCACAATGTAAAACTTACTCTTTTTTATATTTTGTCTTCTCTTGTATTCTTAAACAAATATTTGAAATTGATCTGTCAAATCGTGACCTTGAAGGGACTGACTTTTAAGCGAAGTTAAACATGCCAGAGTTAGAAGATAGATATGGAATATGAATGTATATGTCAAAACGTAATTGACGAATCATAATCATAAAAGTAAATGAAATTATCAGTATTGAACGTAATTGCCAGTATTTATAAGTATTTGGAAGACGAAAAATCTATATAAGTTTAAACTACGTGTAGAGTAAAAATTATTTTTTACGTAAATCAATTAATCAAAACATTGAAGCATGAGAACAATACTGATCCATCAACATGTACATTATGGCTACACACTAAATTGACTATGTTCTGAACAAAACCATATTAGCTTCATTATTTGATCTAAAGTGCTATATATTAATGATCTTGAAATGTGAATAACAGAAACCAATTCATGCATTGAGAGCAATTGCAATGCAAAATAATAGCACAAATTAGTCTCAATATGTAAGTGATCATTGCTTAATTACATACTACTGCACTAAACTTCTGCACATAATAAAGAAAAAAATCAACTGGATGAAACCAAAACATACAAACATTTTACCTTTTACCAATTTGAACATGAGAACTGTGTAAATAGCCAAATTGTTACTGCTATTGAAAAGCAACCCTACTACGTAGAGAATTAATTATATTTGCATCCCTCCTTGCAGTATTATTTTCAATAGTGCGAGTGAGTATTTAGCAAGTCGCACTTCTCTTAATAGCCGATTCAAAACGTTTATAGACTGCCCATCTATTCGCACTTGTATAGTCTGTTTGACAACTTGACACACGCATTGTTCGAAGAAATTCAATGTTTACAAATTTCTGTAAAAGAAGAGGTTGTTTAGAATGTAAACGATATCTATATATAATATATTGTAGATTACTGTATATTCTGTACTATATATTATTGTACATTACACTGTCTCAACCTACCTCAATTTCTGTACAAATTCAAACTCCAATGTTTTATAGCCACTTTGTACATACCACAGATTAAGGATAATGGATGTACCTTGTCATCTTTACCACTTTAGTTACTGATTTCTTCCAAATATTCCACCAATGTTCAGAACTAACAAATCACCACCGTTCATACAGGGACATTACATAACCTTATTCAAAGTCCAATGAATCTCGTAATAATTCTGGACATTGATGAAACCAGTAGTAGATCTCAGACGTCGTCCTCTGGTGGCGCACAGCTTAACTATTGACATTGATGCGCTCTTGAATCTGTGATGTAAAGCTATGCCAAAAATGTCGAGAAAAGTAATTATTTTGTAAATATATTACAGTTTATGGTTGTAAATCATAGCCTATAGTACTCCAGACCTTTAAAGGAAGTTAGCACAAAAGTTTCATCGGCATTGGTTCAGTAGATTCAGAGATTACCGCGTTGAAAGAGAACGCACTTCTGTCTGTCTGTCTGTCTGTCTGTCTCTCTCTCTCTCTCTCTCTCTCTCTATATATATATATATATATATATATATATATATATATATATATATATATATATATATAGCTGTTAGTGAACTGAGGATGGTATATGGTAAATGTTTAATTACAATATTAGGAATTAAATCTAAGCCTGGCGGTGGCGCCTCGTGGTCATGCCATTAAGGTGTGCAACGTTTTTCTTCTTTTTCCCACACTCTCTCTCTCCCTCTGTCTCTCTCTCTCTCTCTCTCACACACACACACATTACATGCATGCATTGACACACATTAACATTAATAATGACAAATCATCTTATGACATCTGATAGCATGCCAAACAATTCCATTCAAATGTTTCTTTTCAGCAATTTTTTTCTGTGGCTTTTTCATTGAAATCATTGATTTCTTACGTTTCATATTTTCAACGCTATTCATTGTTAGTTGCACAAACACCCTTGACAGAAAAAGAACTCTCTGATTTCGGTTTCTCAAAACACATTGAAACGTAGCCTAATACTTACGTTTACAAAATACACTAGGGGTTTGAATACTTCGCAATGGTTTTGTAATTGCAACTCACTTTAAAACACAAGAGAATACACATATTATATACAATTAACATTTTTATGAATGCAACACTGCACAGCAATGCGTTCGCGTTTCGCGCGCTAGTGCGAAAGCTCATTTAAGTGGAGAGATATCTCACACTTTCTTCGTTCAATGTCATACTTACTTCTATTAAAAACTTGTGCTACTCGAGTGTTATATCTTCGAGACACGTCAAGGCTTTTCCCGAGATCGCCACTGCGCCTGCGCCGTAGAAAGAGCACCGCCCGGGGAGTGCTCCAGTCCTCCATAAGCCACCGTTGTTCCCCCTCTTTCCCCTGCAGCCCCGCGGCAGCCTAGGACGCCGTTTCTTCGGTCGCTTTTTCCCGAGTGTGCTCCCGCAGGCTGTCACGAAAGAAAGGCGGACGGACCGACAATCGCAGCTTCCGAATGGCGCGTGTTTTGAAATAACATGTTTCGTAAATGCTCTGAGAGGACTTGTATTCCCCTCTTGTTAAGAGATGTTTAAGAGAATTGGCACCGAATTAATTTGGGTGTGCACATGCGAACGTGCGAATACCCACGAGCCGCCACTGATCCATACCAATTAATGTGAATGTAATGCTTGTGCTTTATCAACTTACTTGCACATACAAAGGTCGCAAACGTGTGTAGATGGCTCTACACACGATGGCTGAACGTTTCTCCTGATGCGAGAAATCGCAAAGTAACAGCCAGCTTGCAAAAATTTTAAAAAAAATTAGCTAAAACAACCCTTCAACAAACCGAAATAATATGCCTATGTAGTTTAAATATTTGGGTTGTGAATGGCCATTATACAGACTAATGGAGATAGGAGATTTCTGTATGTGCATTTATATATACAAAAAAGTATACTTTTGTAATGTGCCATACCTTTCACGTGGAGAAATTGCAGCTCGCATACAGGTGTCCTCCTTCTTAATATCGAGCACTATCAGACTCAGGAGCTCGTCAAAATTTTGTTCCGTCATCCTCATGAACTGACGATAATAATGTGGGTCTTCCAGACGCAATTCATTATCTACCATGTGTAGCAGACCCACACCAGTATCTCTCTTCTGCACCCAGGATTTCACCCAAGTGCAGCGTCTCCTTTTCCTTTCTGCCGCAGCAGCAGATGCCACAATAATGCTAGCTGCCGCCGTAGCGATTATTGTTTTCCTTTCCATCTCGCAAATAAAACCACAATATCTCACACGGCTTTCTACTCCTTACACTGTGAATTCGTATCTATCTGATCATTCTTCCCGCTAATTTCATTTGTGTCCGTAAATGCGATGTTCAACTGTTAAACTTCCAGCGCTTTTTGCGGCGTTCGGAGGAAGTATTTTCATCACGATTACGTACAGACTAGGAATGACCTATAAAGCGCTGTAATCACGTTCATCCAGTTTCGGTACGCATAGAACCGAACGTCCTTTTTCCATCCAGTTTCTATACAGAAAAATGATGAAAAAAGAATGAAAAAATGACCGTGTAAAACAGGCTTAACACCTAAGGCCTTCTCAACTAGTTCATATTACTCCCCCTCGTTCGCTTTGTGCTCGTGGCACGGAACCATATTGATGTCCAGAGTGGCAGCCTCTCGCTTGTTCGCGGACCTCCTCCCTCCTCCCTCCTCCGTTTTCGGCGGCTTCACCACCACTTCCGCCACCGCCCCCTTGCAACAGTTCGTTCCTTCTCCTCAGTCCCCTGCGCCTTCTTCACCGCCTCTCACCATCACTCGCACGTCCAAGGACAACCGTCGAGCACGCTGCTCGCGATCATCACGCTCATTAGAAGAGATTAGACTGCGGAGAACGGCGACGCTTTGACGGCCTGGCAAGGCAATTAATCTGCGCAAAAAGAGGTGGGTTTTGATTCCACACGTTATGTCATCGTGCAAACTTTGGATTCATCTTGCACTTTAGATTAATTTTCATTAAAATGTTAAAACATTTTGTACTGGAAAAGAAATAAAATGCTTACAAACCGTTGAATTAATTGATCTGATGTAGACTCTCATTTATTACGAAGTGCATTAATGCATTTTATTTTTTACTGTTTCGTTATTGCTTGTTATTTCCTTTGATACGGAGCTCTATATACACTGCATAACGTACCTGAATCGAGAGGATCGTGGTTACGAGGGAAATATGAAAACAGTTGAATGATGCTACATGTTCTCTTATGGAGGCAATTATGAGAGGAAAGTATGAAAGGGAATTATGGGTGAGAAATATAAAATGACGAACCGAGTCAAGTGAACAACTTGTTAATTAGTAAATAAGTAAACCTGAATCGTCAAAAATATGTAAAAAATAAAATAATGTTGTGTTAACTGGTTCTAATAATCCACTAGTGTTACCTGGATCCACCGGTGTTAACTGGTTCGAATGTTCATCATTCGAACCCTCATAACGTCCTTGGTGCATAAATGACTATTTTGTGAGAATGATCATTTATAATACCCATGGGAGAAATAATATACTTTTGTGACACGTTTACTTTTGAGAAAGAAAAATCCGCAGAATTTTGTTTAAAACTCTGTGGAACTGAAATATTCTATCAAATAATATTTTGGTTGCATCATTGTGAAACAAAATCATGAAGAGTATTTAAATTTCTAATTATTTTATTAATCTTTAAATGAAGGAATGCCAATATTAAATGACACTATGCAACTAAACTTAAGTTCCTTGAAAAAAAATGCTTTGGAATAATTCGACAAACAAATAGCTTAGGAGTTTAGTGTTATAAATAAGTAAACTCGTAAGTGTACTTTTCTAATAGTTGTATCATAGACTAAAGAGGTATCATTCTTTACTCTACGGTTGTAGTACGTTCCGAAGTGTTGAACAAATATCCAAAATCCTTGCTTTACAAAAAGTATTTTCATTTTTTCTGAAAATTTTCTTCTACAAGCATTTGCTTTTATTTACAAGTATCTTGATTTTTTCTATAAGTATTCAGGACCGATGTCCGCTAAACAGTTGAATCCCTGATCAATTAATTAAAGTTCGTAGACTTTTCCTTTGCTTCGAATGATGAAATTGCGGGAAACATCTTTCAAACTTTCGAAGCGGACATGACAAAACCGAATTTGGAAATTCGAGTCGGGTTTAGGGCTGGAAAGTGTCTTTCTTCAGGAGCAAAAATAGTATTTTTATTTGTCATTTCAACGCTTAACTTGTTAAATGTAAGAATATGAGAACATTTTGTTTATCAGGACAAAATGTTAAGCATGTTTTAAAAACATTGGTTTTATAGCCTGTCCTAACAACAGTGTTGTATTTTTTACATTTTGCATTGATCTTTCTTGGAATCAATAGTTTGTGATCTTCATTTATCAGCTGAGGCATGCGCAAACTGGTGCAACTATACTTCTGGGCCTCCTTTTCCATTGAACTTTCTTATATTAACATATTTCACTTGTAAATAAGTATAATATTCTACAAAGATAATTAAATTATAACGTTTATTATGTCAATTAATACATACAAATTGTTTATGTTGAACCATTTACAGAGTTGCTAGATGACCTAGAGAGCTCTTTCCCAAATACGGTAAAATAAATTTCTGTGTTTGACAAATTAATTTAAATTAGTGAAAAAATATTGAGTTTAATTATTATATTTTGTTAGATCTTTTAAAACGTTACTTATGCATAAAATAGTAGCGATTATTAATGATTCTACTGTTTCTAAAGCGACCGAAATTATATAAAGTTTGAAAAATTCTTTAATTGTCAGGGAAAATCGAGGAAATTGAGAAAATAGAATATTTTATCACGTACAACTACGGGGCTCCTTCGAAAATGTTCAGTGTTCAGTGAGGCAACGACCTCCCTGCCCCCGTCCTCCATTTTGCCCGCGTCTATGCTTATCAGACTATTTACAAATTCTCGCATTTGTCGTTTGACAAATTGCACGCCCAGTTCGATTTCATGCCCTGCCCAAGAAATGGTGTATCGACTTCTTCGTCTCTCCAAGAGACGAAACTGCTTTGAGAAACTTTTTGGAACTTGGGAAGTTGGAGTGGTAAAACCCGATTCGGATCAACAACTGAGGGACGAGTACTGGCGGGATCGGCGGTGACGGGAAAGAGGGTTGTGGGAATGGCAGTGCCGAGGTGGTAGCTTGAACGAGGGGTCGATGGCGGATGCGAAAGGGGGAGCGATGGTGGGAAAGGGAAGGGTGATGGCAGGGACGATGGACGGGAACGGGAGGGGACAGCCGGGGCGGCAAGGGTGGTGTACTGGGTTCTATTGGAATGCTGGCAAGAAAGGGAATGGAGACGGGCTGAGGTGAGGACGGCATTAGTGGCGAAAAAGGCAGTGTCAGGAAAGGGAGAGGCGGGAACGAGGGGGTGTGGATGGGAAGGGAGGGTAACGGTGAGAAGGGGGGCGATGGCGAGAAGGGGTGGCAATTGCAGGAACGGGGAGTGGCGGGAACGGAGGAGCGATGGCGGGGTCAGCTTCGGCCGGAGGGTTGTGCTGTGGGATGCTGGCGGGAAGCGGGGATGGAGCCGGGCTTTGGAGGGGACGGCGGCGGCGTGGGCGGTGGCCGCTGAGGCGCCAGAATCTGGGCGCGCGGTCCATTAATCTTTCACGACGGCAGTGTCGGCGGCGGCGAGGGTGGAGCGGCGGCGGGCGTGCGTTTCCTGCATCGACCGCGGCCGCGCCGCGCGCCGCACCACATCAAAGGAGGCAGAGGCGGTCGCGGTGGTCGCGGTGGTGGAGGCGCTGCTGTTGGCGGCGGGGGCGATGGTGGCCGATGCACCTCCGCTCATAAGGAAGTACCCGTACTGATGACACAGATGGGTTAACTTGCCTTAAGGCATGGCTGCATTGGCATGGCGATGTAGTGTTGCGCAAAGGGAAGGAAGAACACAAAAAAGCAACATGAGCGAAGTGTATTCCACTAACGGTGGGTATAGTGAATGTGACCGATGCATCGCAAAATTCCGTAGCGAAGAGAGATGCCTACAATCGAGGTTAGAATGAAGATGTCGGGCGTTTCCTACCTCAGATGGAGCCCAAGCGGAGGGTCAATCGTAGCGGCGTAGTGTAGTAGATAGATCAATCACGCTCGGAAGCGTGTGCTTCTGAAGAGATGAGAAAAAAACTGCCATTACCCATTGTCATTGGCCGTCGAAGTTGAAAACAATACCAGGGGCGATGACACGAAGTGGAGTGCGAGGACCTGAAATACCATGAAAAAAATTGTGAGAAGAATGAAATGCCTTGGGCAGAAGGCAGCATAAAATGCGAAAACGCCAGAGGCGAGTAGAAATAGCAGCATGAACAGCATAGATCATCATGAGGAGCTGCAAAAGAACAAGCGAAGGGGGCGAGGATGAGGAGGGGTCAGCAGTGTGGACGAGGAGGTGGGAACTGTGGGGAAGAAGGAATAGAGACTACGACGGGGGACAGCATTTCGGGTCACTAGTCCCCCAAACCGACCAACAGGTTTGGCAGTCACTAAGATTCGACGCGATTTCTCCCATGTCTGTGCGCAGTTTGGGTGAGCGTCTACATACCGTCCAGCACGTCTACATTGACGCCGCCGCGCCAGTCGGTGGTCTTTGCTCCCATGATCCTGTCTATACCGCTAGGCTCACGGTAAAAATACTATTGACCCACACATGTTGAACGTCTGCAAAACACCAGCGCTAGCATTGACTCTACTTTCTAAAACAATTTTCTCATTTTCCTCATTGCTCTAAAACAAATACATACTTGTAAGAACGGTAGAAGACAGTCAAATCTATCACAGCTCTTCAGAAGTATTTACCATACTTATAACATCATATATTGTGGTGGCGGAATCACTGTTTGAAACGATAATATAAAGAAAGATTAACGTCCTTGAACGTTCGAATCTAAGCACCTTTAGCAACAACAAGCATTCAAAGTATATGAATAAGTTTTCTGTTTTGACCGATCTTCCTAAATGACAATCTTAAATTTAGAATTCTGGTTATCTTTTCACTCCTTGTTTGATTCATTCGTGAAAAAAGATTTCTATAGACACATCTGTTACAATTCCGTCATCGTATATTTAATCAAGCAATTTCCTGTATAATATAACGAGCAGACGTGCTCCGCAGCTTCTCTAGTTATCTGAAGGCTCGCGGTTAACGCAAGTGCCGACTGCCCCGGCCGCTACTGCTGCCTATCGAGAGTCAGGAAGAAGTGCATTTACTTATGAACAGTGGTGAATCAAGAACATTTTTTAATTGTTATCGCTTAAAATTACTTGTAAAACAGTGGTGACTACATTTATTTGTGAACAAAGGTGACTGTATTTACTAGTGAACAGTGGTGTAACAAGAACTATTGCAAATCAATATCGGCCAAGTATAGTGCAGTGAATAATGTTTACCGACCATGTTCTCCTCTGGGGACTAATCGCCAAATCAGTCGAAATACTAAATAATCAAGAAAACCGTAAAGTATGCGCTAACAATACTATGGACGGATCGACAACTTTAGAATACAGTGACTTAACACAGATCAGCAACAACATCAGGCGTTACTTTAAGAACATCAACTACTAAAAAAACATTTACAACAACTTGTGCAACAGAAACAACATTCACAATTCCAACTACAGCAACATCTGCATGAAAAAGAGATCCCAGCGATCGTGTCAGAAGCTACGGGACCACGCATCAACGCTGGAAGCGGCCTCAACCCTGAGGAGCTCATGGCAAACGTTCCGCTGCGTGGAAATGACACCTTATCATTAAAAAACAGAATGAAACAAAAATGAAAACTGTCGGCCCCAGTAGTGTCGTAGTGATTTCGGACCGAAGGGTCGCGGGTTCGAGTCCCGCCTCGGGCATGGTTGTATTTGTGTTCGTCCTTTCACCCCTTATCATCACCATTTCGTTTCACCCTCATAGTTACCATAACGTTAATGTCAATAGTGGTGGCTAATGACCTAGCTGTTGATGCGACCTTAAATAACAAAAAAAAAATTTTAAAAAATGAAAACAGCAATTCAAGTTCAACAAAGAGTGAACAGTCTACAGGAACCACAGACACACATCCCACATACGCACAAGCAGACCATTTTTCGCAAATCAATAATGCATCGATTGAAAATAATCTGATATCCATAATACAAGAATCATTTAAAAAATTCTAGTCCATCTTAACAAAGCAAACTGAACAAATTTCCAGCCTTATTAATATCATGACTGCAATAATGAAGAAGTTATGAGCAATTTACTGCGAATAGGCTCTTGGAATGCCAACATAATTCTCCAACATCGTAAAGAGAAGTGTTTCTACATCAAGAAAAAATTGATATACTTCTAGTGTCCGAATCACATTTTACAGAAAGAATCTATCTGCGTATATCTAACTACGCCGTCTATTGTACAAATCGTCCAGATGGGTCAGCTCATGAAGGCACCGAAGTAAACAAAACAAAAATCAAACATAATATGAATGAAGAAAATGCTGAAGACAATCTGCAAGCAACATCTATACAAGTATATGATAAGTTCTGTCCGCTCGTGATTTCAGCTATATACTCCCCTCCAAAATACAAGATAACCGCTGATCAGTATATCAAGTTCTTTAGAACACTCGGCTCGAGGTTTATTGCTAGAGGTGACTACAATGCGAAAATTCCACTCTGGGGATCACGACTGGTAACCACAAGAGGTCGCGTTTTAGGAGGAACCATTTAAACACTAAAACTAAACAATTTCATCAGGAAATCTCACATACTGGCCAACGGATGGTAACAAAGTTCCTGTTTTGGATATCTTTGTCGCAAGGGGTATGGCGCAAACCTATCACTCAATAGAACCGTCTTTTTATGTCATCAGATCATTCTCCAGAAATACTGACAAGCAGTTCTTCTGAAATCAAAAAGAGAGATAATGCATATCTTACGAACAGAAAAACGAACTGGGAAGAATACAGCAGCCGGCTTAACTTTACAGTTAACCACATCCAAGGTCCGTCTAAAATCTCCAGAAGAGATCGATGATGCTGTTGAATATTTAATACAACACATTCAACAGACATCTATATTTGCAACACCAACAACGAGAGTGTTTGAAAAAAATAAATACCCTTCATAAATAATGAAAATGATTAACGAGAAAAGACAAGACATGGCAATACACTCATCATCCGGACGACAAACGTATACTAAACAGAACTTCCCGCCATTTGACCAGAAAATTACAAGAATTTCACCTTCAAGAGCAATGGATTACTCCTTATGGAAAATTACTACAAAATGGAAAAGCCTACAAAACCTATTCCTCCCCTCCGTAAAATCGATGGAAGTTGGGCCAGAACAGAAAAACGTAAGGCAGAAGAATTTGCAAATTATTTTACAAAAACATTTCAACAATACCCCTCAGCATTACTCACAGAAGAACAAGAAATTATAGAATTCCTGGAAAGTCCTCCTCAAATGTCGCTACCAATTAAATTCTTCTTCTCAAAAAAGTCACAGCAGGACTGAAATTACTACCAAACCACAAGGCTCCTGGACACAATCATACTACAGGAGAAATTCATAAAAAACTACCTAAAAATATCATTGCTCTCGTAACATCTATTTTTAATGGAATAGTATGCATCGAGCATTATCTTTCGCAGTGGAAATTGCCATAAATAATTGTAATTCCAAAACCTGGAAAACCTCTGCAAGACGTTTCATCGTACAGACCAATAAGTTTATTGTCCTTGTTGTCTAAAGTATTTGAGAAACTACTACTATTTCGCATATATCCTATACTTGAAGAAAATGACGCAACCCCAGATCATCAGTTTGGTTTCAGGAAACAACATTCTACAATAGAGTAGATTCATAGAATAGTCGACACCATCAATGAAGCTCTAAAAAATAAAACGAATCGTTTCGCTCTATTTCTAGATATTGCGCGAGCCTTTGACAAAGTGTAGCATCAAGGCTTATTATACAAAATTAAGATATGTCTGCCTCATACATTCTATAACATAATTCGATCATTCATTTTGGATCGATTTTCCAAGTAAAATTCGGAGATGAATAACATCGTTCCATACAATACTATCAAGAATATTACAGGGCAGCATTCTTGGACCACTCCCAGGATGTGTGGCCCAGCGTGTACTCCCAGGAGTACACATAGCTAGGGAGGCCCCGCCTCCACTGACGCTTCTCCCACGCCACTACAGTGACCTCGTCACCCGTGCAAGAGGCACGACACGCTCCAGCCTGGGCGTAAAGTTTTGCGCATCGCGCGAGGTTTCCAGAATAAAACCCACCGTCTGAGCTCGTCGCACGACTTTATACCTCGAGTGTAGCCGTCACGTGACCGTCCTTGGTGTAGGAGGGAGGCTCGCGTCTACCACGTGACCTTCCAGGTCAAGCTGGCGTCCACTTGGTCTAAATATATCCCAACTCCGTGGCGCCGAAGCTATTCAGCCCGCAGGTATGCAATACTTCCGCTCCTCCTCCCACCCACGCCCGCCAACGTGACGCTACACGCTGTACACCTCTGACTTACCTCAGTCACCGAATGTCATCACTGCAACATATGCAGATGACACAGCTCTGCTAGCTTCGCGCGAAAAAACAAGAAATGGTAACAAGAACATTGAAAAATCACCTGGCCCAAACAAACCAATGGTTTAATCGCTGAAGAATAAGAATGAATGAAACAAATTCCAAATGTATAACATTTACCCTAAGAAAAAGAATAAATACAAGAATAGAAATAAACAGAAAACTAATTGAAAACGTAGACACCGTCAAATATCTCGTACTACATCTTGACGAAAAGTTAACCTGGAAGAAACATATTTCAATTAAAAGAAAGGAAGCAGAACTAAAATATAGGCAACTATCATGGTCAATAGATGAGAAAATCTTTTTTAAGTCTAGAAAATAGTCTTACTTCACAAAACAATATTAAAACCCATATGGACATATGAAATTGAACTTCGGGGAACAGTCTCCCATTCAAATTTAGAAATAATTCAAAGATTTCAATCAAAATTCCTCAGATTATTAAGCAATGCTCCCTGGTTTGTGTCAAACGCCATTATATATTGTAATGATCCCGTCATGCAAAAAGAAACATTATAAACAGTTATTTAGTAATGGCGCCATGGGAAGAGAGCGCCGTCAAGTGTTTTTGAAGCATGACGAGCGGCGAGAAATTGTATTTAGAAATTGAAAGAATATTCGTGTACGAGTCAAAAGAATACAACAATATGTGGACATTTCGGAAATGATACGAATTTCTAAAAACATTTAGTTGTGTATAATTAGTAGAGGGGAATTGGAAATGGAAAGAATAAACAGCGTAAGGAAAACCGTCGACTATTTTTTTTTAAAGGAAGCGCTTCGGAAATGTCGAGGAGTTGTCATAGGATGATTAGCCGTCGTAAGGCACGGACGGAGACGTGTGGTAGGCGCCGTGAATTCTAATATACAGTTTTGTCAGAGGCATAGTGCTAAGTTATTCGTGAAGAAAATGGATGGAATGGGAAAGTGTGGTCGCAAGAAGGTTTGTGGAAACTGATGGGGCCGTGAGTGTACAGCAGCAGCTACTCCAAAAAGAGAAGTGATAAAACCTTTTGTACAATCTCGCAATCAAATTTCCAATCTCGCCACCAAGGCGCAGCCCTTAAAAGCTGTCTACCCGCGCGACCACCCAGAGATTACTTTCACCAACCTCTCACAAGTCGCTCTCTGTGCATGCCGGCATGCTTCTGCACTTCGAAAAATCCTACAAAAAGGCAAATAATTCCCTGAAACCCGTTCTGATCCCCGTATGTAGTCGCACTCGCAGCACGGCACCTCCCAGTGCTGCATCTGCTTAATATAGTGGTCAATCTCCGGACCGGATCAAGTCAGTGCCATTTCTAGTGCAATACAGCCACTAACTCAATTAATATATCAGACGGGATTCAGGAATTGTTTCTATAGGGAATGAAAATTCAAAACTATTTTCAATCAATTTAATTTGTCTATTCAACAGTGTCGTGAAAAGTGTTAAAATTAAAACATACAATCATTAAGTGTAATCAAACTTTATCCAGTGCTTCGTTACTTATTCAGTGTTTCTATTCTCTATTGTACTATCCAGTATTTTACTTGCCAGTTCATTATTCAGTGTTTGCATTTAATATTGCACTATTGTTTTTTACTTGCCAGTGCATTATTCAGTGTTTAATATACTATTGCACTATTCAGTTTTTGCTTATCACTGGAATATTCAGTGTTTCTATTTATTACTGCACTATTCAATGTTTTACGTGCCATTGCATTATTCAGTGTTCCCATTTACTATTGCATTAGTCAGTGTTTTTACTTACCATTGCATTCTTGTGTGCAGTGTTTCAAGCACCATTCAGTGATTTTTATTAGCTATTGTATCATTCAGTGTTTCTTCTCAGTTTCTATGTATCATTCAGTGTTTTTTGTCAATTTTTGTGTTATTCAGTGTTATTAGCTTAATTCAGTGCCTATTTATGCTCAGTGTTTTCTATTGTTATTGTATTGTTAAGTGTGCATGTTTGTACAGGTCAGCATCAGCCCAAATCAACGGCTGAGTGTGTGTCCCCCCCCCACACACTTATCGCGATTTGCAAGTCATTAATAATTCCAATTTTGAAATTAGCATTCCCCAACGCGGGCACTCAATAATTTCTTGCAAAATTTCAAAATGTCGCCAAACAATCCTTTACGCAAAAATCTCGCGGCTCGAGATGCCATTCTCAACCGATTTAGAGCCCGGGAAGGAATCATTAGAAATTTAGAAATTACAGACAAACAGTCATACCAGAAAGTACTTGCGCATCAAACGCGCTTGCAATAAATTTGGAGCGATTTCAGGAAAATCGAAAACGAGTTAGTCGAAGATCCAGACGCCAACTCATCTAAGTACATTGAATTTGAAAATGACTTTTACGACTTAATGAGCGAAGTAACAGTGAACATTGACAACAACTCTCACTTTTCACCAACTCAGGCCAGACCGTCTTCCCCGTGCCCCTCCGCGGCATCAGGTCACAGCTGTACTTCACAGTCAGCTCCCGCTTTACGCCTCCCTGAAGTGCCTCTACCAAACTTCAGTGGTAACCACACCGAGTGGTTGTCATATCGTGACATTTTCCAGGCCCTCGTCATTGACAATCCGCAACTAGCGGATATTAGCCGATTTTATTATCTCAGTCAGTCATTAATCGGTGAAGCAAAAGGCGTAATAGCCAACATACCTCTTACAGGTGACAACTTCTCGACCGCCTGGAATACTCTTTGCTCACGCTATTCAAATCCACGTTTGATAGTGTTTTCTCATTTATCAGGGCTAGACAAGCCTCCGCGTTTAGTGCCCGACTCCGCCAAATCTCTCAGTGCATTTATTGATCACTGCCAGTCTAACATCAATGCGCTCTCAAATCTTAACTTAGGCGTAGAATTAAGTGAACTCCTCTTTGTACATAAGGTCGTCAACCACCTTGACAGGGCCACTATGTGTCAGTGGGAAAATTCAATATCCGCCGACCGTATTCCTACTTTACGCGACTTATGGGACTTTTTGCAACGGCGATGCAAAATTTTGCAAATAACTGAAGCCGCCATCCCGAGCGCTCCCGTGCAGCTCAACCCTCGCGCGCAAGCTACCGCGCCGACTCCTGCACGTACGCCACTACCCTCCGACAACTGCCTTAAATGTCGCGAAAAACATATGCTTCATCAATGTGCTAGTTTCCGCGCCCTGAGCGCCGACGCGAAACGAAGCTTCATAAAGAACAACAAACTTTGTAACAATTGCTTACGAAAATACGTCGCTGGTCACTAGTGTAGCGACCGAAAATGTTCCCACTGCGGAAAAAACCATCACAGTCTTCTGCATGAATCATTTTCTGCCCCTCAGCCATCCAACATTTCGAGCATAATACATCACGCGGCGGCCGCCCCGGGCCACGTGTCTAGTACTAGCGTACATTCAGCTTCACCGCTCAATTCTCAATCAAATGTTCAATCCACGGTATGGCAAAATGCAATTCATGAACGGGCTGACAATGCCTCGTTGCCCGAAGACTCTTCTCACGCACCGCGCCAAGTGAACGCAAATGCTTGCTCTTCTCCAGCCACACACGGCTGTATTCTGCCTACTGCTATTGTAAATGTTGTCAGCGCACGAGGCTACTATCACCCGGCTACCTCTCTCCTCGATTCAGGATCCAATTGCAACCTGATCTCTGAAAGATTTTTCAAATCTCTAGAACTCAATTCTACAATGTCTTCAGTCACTATTCAAAGTGTTTGTCGCGCCTCATCTTCCGCCTCGAAGATCGCGAAAATACAGCTAAAATCCCGTTGCAAGGATTGGAGCTCTACCGAGGAATTCATTGTAGTAGAGGCCATCTCCCATCCGCTTCCTGCAGTCGAAGCAGACATTTCAAAGTGGCACTTACCCGCCGAATACGAACTTGCGGACCCAAATTTTCATCTCGAAAAACCGCTGGATTTATTGTTAGGCGCCTCCATCGTCGCCAAAATCAACGAAGGTGGCATCCACCGCATCGAGAATAATGGGCCTACACTCACACAAACTAAGTTAGGATGGGTTACTAGCGGCGCCTATTCTCGTGACAATTCAGACCGCCGCAACGACTGCGTCATCTCTAACTTCATTATTTCTAACCAAATGCTATCAGACCAACTTGAACACTTCTGGAAGCTAGAAAACCTACCTGACAAGGTGCCTCTCACAGCCGAGGAAAAATTATGCGAAGACAGTTTCGTAGCCACTGCTACCCGCACACCTCAGGGGCGATATCAAGTTCTTTTACCCTTCAAGGGCCCGCCAGAATCGCTGGGCAACTCCAGAGCGCAAGCCCTTCCCAGATTTCAGAATTTAGAGCAACGTTTCAGCCGAGATTCTCTCCTTGCGGAAATGTACTCAGATTTATACGCGCGAGTACCTCGAGTTAGGTCACATGCGCCCCGCCACTCCCGTGGAAGAAGGAAAGCCTCACTTTTTCATTCCACATCACTCAATTCTAAGACCCGAAAGCGCCTCCACAAAGTTGAGAACGGTGTTCGATGGCGCGGTGATCACCTCTTCAAAGATAGCATTGAACGACATTCTCGCAGTTAAGCCCACTAAATCAGAGTAATTTTACAATTTGTCGCTCAATTGAACATTGAACAAGTAATCCAGAAAAAGTTGCAAAAATCTTCAACCAACACTTTTCTAGAATTGCGGTTGATCTCACGAAGGGACTAAAACCACAAAATTCTACATCATATGCTTCTCAAAAAAAATTCGGCACGTTGTTTATTTACGAAACTTCTTCCAACGAAATCCTCTGAATAGTCAGTAAACTAAAAAATTTTGCAATTTAAAACTAAACTTGTGCACCTGCCATTACACACCCATTAACTCACATTTTCAATGCTTCCTTGTGCGCAGGAATATTTCCAGATTTTTCAAAACAGCAAAAATTAAGCCACTTTTTAAAAAAGGAAAAAAATGAAATTCAAAATTACCGGCCAATTTCTCTTTTGTCAGTTTTCTCAAAAGTATTAGAGAGGCTCTTCTATACGCGAATGGAAACTTTTCTCAGGAACAACTAAGCGTTTTCAGACTCACAACACGGTTTCAGAAAATCAAAATCTACGGAAACTGCCATTTTTTCTTTCCTTAAAGATAATGCTTCATCAATGGACCAAAAAGAAGAACCCATTGGGATATTTTTAGATCTTTCGAAAGCTTTTGACGTTATTAAACATACCATCTTGCTCTCAAAATTACCTTCTTATGGAATTCGTGGTATTGCCTTAGACTGGATAACTTCGTAGCTTAAACATCGATCTTAAAGAGTAGAAATACCGTACTGTCACGAAAGCACATTATTTACTTATCTTTCCAATTCTTTGCCAATTGAACATGGGGTCCCCCAAGGTTCGCTCCTATCCTCTTTTTACTGTACGTAAACGATATGCCTTCATCTATTAAAAGTGGAAGAACAGTTCTGTTTGCCGATGACACGAATGTTCTTTGCAAAAAAGAAACAATAAATGTACAATTTCAGAAGTTTCAAATTGGTTTTGTAATAACAAATTAATAGTTAACGAAGGAAAAACTGTCTCAATGCAATTTTGCCTTTGAAATCGGCAATCGTATGCTCCATTGAAAATGAACAATATGCTATTAGCTGATGTTAAGGTAACAAAATTTCTAGGTCTCTGAATTCAATCAAACCTCAAATAGAATGTACATATAACAGAATTAAACACTAAATTAAGCTCATTATGTTATGCTTTCAGAATTCTTTCTAATTCTGTCAGCCTTCATGCAGCTCGTTGCGTGTATTTTGCAAATGTACATTCCCGCCTGAGATATGGCATAATATTCTGGGGAAGCTCATCCTTTAGTGCCCAGACATTTAGATTGCAAAAGAAAATTATCCGAATAATGAAAAAATGCCATCCACGTGATCCCTGCAAAGCCTCTTTTCATTGAACGTGAAACCTTATCATTGCCTTGCCTATTAATTTACAAGTCTGTAGTTGTCAAAACTGACTTACTTAGCGGTGGTAACATATTTTCATGTAATACTGATTTTTATAGTTACGACAATCGACGTAGAAATCATGTTCATCAAGTGTCAGTGTCAACAGTTCACTACAAGAAATCCACATACAATACATGTACGGTACTTTACAACGCATTGCCAGATGAAATTACACTATTAAAATTGATACACAAATTTAAGTTAAAAGTAAAATCTTTTCTGCGGCAAAACTGTTTCTCTACAACTAGAGACTATACTGATCGTCAAAAAAAAAATGTTTACTTTAACAAAACCAAGATAGAGTATAATGAATTAGTGTACATTTGCATTGTATAATTTAAAAAAAAGACTTAATATGCCTGTAACAAGTAATGTACTTCAGCTTCCGGGTCAATAACCCCCATTTCAATCGGGTTTTTGTCCAGTTTCCCTGATCCATTGAGCAAATGCTGAGATGGCCCCTTCTGGACGTAAATGTAGCTTCACTATGCGCACGTTTTGTTGAGCTTTCCTTTAGAAGGTAGGTAGTAGAGCTTAGGGTGAGTTTTTATTTTGTTAGCAATACAGAAAAATCAAATCTGTTCTTTTGTTTACCGTTGCAAATAAGTTTTCTATAATTCGGAAACGAAAATATCTAATTTTTGAAATGTTAATCTAATTATAATAATAATAATAATAATAATAATAATAATAATAATTATTATTATTACTATTATTATTATTAATATTACTATTATTTTTTCATCTTTCAACTATTAATAGTTAAATTGTTGGGAAGGGATTCTGAAACTCAAGAAAGCGTGCGCAGATAATTTTCTCTCCCTACATCATATACAGTTTTTGACTAAATAAATAAATAAAACATATTCTTGATCGGAACTCGAATACAACAAAGGTTCAGATTCGTTTACCTCTCAATTCGTTCGCAGAGTAACTTGCCCAAGCATTGCGTGACAAATGCACGTTTTACTTCTGCACTACGCTAGCAGGTATCAAAAGTCTTGCATGTAGTTTGATATTTCATCATTTTGCTGATCTAAACAGGCATAGTGCACAGGCCGAGACAATTACAAGGCACCAACCCTGTAATTGTTTCTCACTTTAGAATATATTATTGATAATAGTTTTTTCACGTGTACATACCAATATAAATATGATGCACGTGAAGAATAGCTCAACAAGAAGAGGAATATCTACAGCGTAAAATGGTATAAATATTTGTAGATTATAAATCCATATTTGGTACCAAACGGGACTTTTATGCGTGAAGTTGCAATATATGTTTATCTTTATCGCAATTTGTTAGTTTCTCATTCAATATACAGCAACTTTATTCAGAAGTATGGTTACCTTCGCTACAACTTCAACCGGCTAAATCAGTTAATAGTATCTACCAACCTTTCAATTAGAAACGAGTGTACATTCATCCAAATTAATATAGTACATTATTTTGGCGTGTTAGGTATTATTTGCAGAAACACTCTGGCAACATTATATCTCATTCACTTGTGGGCATTGACTTCATTCTCGCACTTTCCATAGCAATAGAGAAATCTATGCCGCGAGAGTATGGATTCTTAGAAGGGCGGGCTAACTTTTTCGTGGTGGCACTTTGGGAATTTTTGCCAGAAACCGATGTTCGTGCATTGTGAGCCTGCGGCGACAAAAAGCCTGGCAGATTCGGAGGGCCCAACTTTCCATTCGTGCTCCGTCGCACAAAGTTACAGCTCAGGGCTCCGTTGACGCAGAACACAAAGCTACGGCACTGTTGCGACTGTGGAAATATTGAAATTTCGGATTTGGTAACAAATTTGAGTTCGCGTTTAGTTCCCTAAAGTATTATAGGAAGTGATATGTCAAAAACCTAGTTATTTTATTTCTGAAGGCGTTAAGAAAAATATTTCCATTCTAATCATGGGATCAGTCATTCATATAATAACCTTATTGATATACTCATTTACGAAAATGTACCTGCGTGCTTGCAAATGATCACAATAACCTTTTGTTTGTCATATTTATACTAATAGACTATTGATTGGTATTTTATAATCGAAGACATATATTTTTAAAGGTTTTATGTTTCACTATTTTCATCAGGAATGGTTTGCTGATCACATTTGTATTCAAAAAGCTTTCAACAGTTAATGGAATCACGATGTTTTTCATAATGAGTTCATAATAATGTATATCTTCCAGAAACACGCAACGACTGTACAAAACGATTTAATCCCAAAGCTTTCAAACTATCATAATCCATAAACAATTTGCTGCAATTTGGGCTCTCAAAAACGCGTCTCTCCTCTTACGGGCGTCATTTTTCCACCGGCATCAAATTATTGATAATTTAATCTCTGCATTGAACTCCTGCCGTCCCTGGCGTCTCGGGCTGATGCGCGACAAATGGAGGGGGCGGCGCTTTGAACGCGGACGGAGGGAAAAAATCTGCGAGCCTCATTATGGCTCATTTGGGGTTTTCAATTACGAGCAGGCGGCGCGCGCGTCCTGCGCGGCGTCTCCGAGGCCCCGGCCGAGCTCTGGGCGCGTCGCATCGCGTCGGCCGCAACGGAGAGTCTGCACAGCGTGTGGGGTCAACTAGTGGCGAATCAGAAAATGGCGATGTATTGATATTTTAACGTTTGCTTTTTGTATCTTTAGGTGAAACACAAACACACTTTTGTAAAAAGGTCGTTGCGTTTCACCTATAGAACATGGCGACCAGAAGTGGTTCCATACACCGCTAAGGAAGAGTTTCTCCTGTAAGGTTTTACATGCCGTTTAGGAATGATTGAATATCGATAGTCTATCACGAATATTCGCAAGTATTATTAGATAATGCTGTCGAATAGTCGGTTGTTCTTATCAACATTATAGAGTACTACCAATAATAAAATTGTTATGTTTCATTATGAACTTATATGATTAACAAGTTGGTTTTAAATATAACGTTTTTAATTAGCATATAACATGCCTAAGGCATCGAAATAATTAAATAAACAAAATAATGTAGAGGTTAATGATTTACAGTTAAATTTGCAAGCATCAGTATTTTGGAAAATTTTCTGATCCATAAACGAAATTATAATATTATTGTTTGAAATTTGAAAAATCTCTAGGTATAAAAATTAAGTTGACAACCAATCAACATGTTGGTACGTATGGTCTCTTACATTTCAGCAAGTAAATGTTTGTTTGTTTCACTCGATTTCTCGAGAATTGGGGGAAAAACTGAGAAACTTTTCCAATGTGCTAGTTTTGGTTTTTGAAAAGAAAATATCCAACTACATTGTAATTAAGAACCCTGGGTATTATATTTCCAACTCTGTGCATCGGGTATTAAATATTTGAATGTTTTACGAAGAATTTGTGAGAGAGAAAATGTGTTCCCGGAGGTTTGCACAAGACTCTCCCGGTTCACCTGTAATTTACTCACTTATCATTCCTCCCTTGATTATTGTGACCATTTATTATTTATCATTTATCAACTGTGGTTTCAGTTTAAGCTCCGGAACAGGGATTCAGTAAAAATACATAATCAAATGCTTTGTTCTAAGATTTCATGCAATGAGGGAACTCCCATAATTACTGTTCCGCATCGAGTATTCCGCGGCTCTAGAAATCAACACCACTGTCGAAATTAACTTTAAGAATTGAAGTAAAGCACGAACTTGATTTCATCCCATTTGATTTTTCTTCAATAAGAAGAATAGCTCTGGAATGGAAAATTTGTTTCTACCGAGCTACGTAGGGCAGACTAATTTAGAACTGATGTTAGGAACCAACATTAGTGGGGAAAGAAAATGGTTCTGAGGAAAATCTATATAAATACAATTTGAGTGTCAGTCTATGATTTCAAAATATCTGGCTGGCCACGGTAGACTAGGGTGCGCAGAGAAAGCATTCATTCCATTTACTGTGATGCATAAATGTGAATGAGATGTGATCAATCTGAACGGATGTGATCCATTCCAAATCAATACCCGGGCAACGCAGGGGTACTTAAGCTAGTGCTAAATAAGAAATAACAGGGTCCAAGGTAGCGTAATTCAACTCAGCCTTCAAGGCAGGCCTTCACAACGCCTGTTTCCGAGGGATTCTGCACTCAAGAGCCCGCGAGAGCGGGAAATGCAAATGGGGGGGGGGAGGCATCTTCGCGGAGAGGGAAGCAGCCTGCCACAGCACAGTGGGGACGACGCAGCGCGTAGATTATTGGGCGGCTAATGCCTTTCTTTATTTTGCTTTTCAGATTCCTCTAAACTCTGTGTTGTGACAGAATCTCTCATATCAGATTAATAAAAAAATTAAAAACAGGCAATTTCAAGAAGTGTAATGTTGGCAGCACATGCATGTGTGACCATCTTTTCGGCTTAAAAATTTTAATAAGAGATATCAGGCAAACTTCTCTGACGATATGTTACAGGCAAACGTGAGATTACAAGTCTTGGTAAATAGATTTCAAAGGGCTTAATCTTTCTTATACAATGTCCTAAATCAGGGCTGCTCAAACAGAGCGAATCGGCAGCGTGGAGCTGTGTTGGCTACCGAGAGCAAGTCACCGGGGCCCGAGCGTTGCCCTGCTCGCGATAACCTCTGTCACAGTGTCCGGAGAACTCCAGTCACGGAAGCATGGATGTCAACGCAAGCACTTCGCAGACCAGAGCGTCCACACCGACAATTTTCAATGCAGCATGGGAAGAAAAGTATCTTTTGGCCGATTGCGGCAGCTATGCCAAATGTTTAGTTTACAAAAAAGTGGTCTATTTTTTCTTCTTTCAAAATTTGTAAATCTCGAATGAGAATTTCCATTACAGATTACAATCTGAAATACGTTTTACGACTCAACAGCACCAAGTCATCTGTTCCAAATATAGAAAGTATATTGCGGGGAAAATCACTTAAAAGGTGTGAGGAAAATATTTGATTTTACAATCAGCATCGTTTTTTGATTTTAATTTCCTTTACTTTCAGAATTTCCATTACTAGTTTATTTAGTAATTTTTTGGGGGTAACCTTTATAATACTTTTCATATTCAGCAGCATGATAAACTATGTAATGTCGCTGCAATTAAATTTCTTCATGTGACTGAGCAAGTTTTTGGAACTAAACGTTTAGCATACCTGGCGCAATCTGCAATAAGATACCTTTCTTTCCACGTTGCATTGCAAATTGTTTTTTTATTTTCAAGTCACACAAATATGTTTACATTTAGTAAATGTTTGTTTATTGATTATCTATATTTTCTGTCTTAGTATCCTTTCCCAGAGCAGTAAGACGTTTTCAGTCCGAGCCATGGAATATATCCCGTAGAAATAAGACGCGACCCACTGTGCCGCATGCCGGCGATCGATATTCGATAACGTACTCTGCTCTCTCTGCGGAGGTGATGCACTGAAAGGGGAGGGAGCAAACGGCGGCTCCTCCTCGGAGCAAATGGTTGAGCGACCCTGTCCTAAACGATTATAAATAAGTCGTGTTCATTGATTTGACACAGAAATATATAATGTACTTGTTTCAAAAATTAGAGGAGAAAGTAATCATGATTTTGTAAGAATAAGATTTTTTAGCTTTGTTAGAACCATCTTATTCAATTAATCATAGTTATTGAAAAAATAGTCCATTATATCATGAAACAAAAACAATTCAATATTACAATTTTGTATTTAGCACTACCCTAAATGTGTGATTACACTGTTGCAAAGCGAATTAAATTATCTGTTTTATAAGGAATTATCATTTTTGGTGTTCGAGTAATATCTGTATGTCTAATTCGTTTGAGGAACAAATTTCATATTTCTAATACTATAATACAAACAGGCAACATAATTTAAACTCTATGGAAGAGTCGGGCGTGTTCTCCCCGATTGCTCTTTTAATTTACGCGCTACGGTTGGAATTGCACGTTCTCATTGGTGGTCCTCACACCTAGAATGAGTCTTGCCCTACCCGTCCTTGCCCTGCACTTGCGCTCGAGTGGCTCGCACGCGGCTCTCGAGATCAGTGAAAGTGCGAAATGCTCTGCTGGCCTGTTTCAAAGGCACGGACGCCCGCGGGAAGGCGCTCTGCGCGCTTAGGAGAGGGGAGGGAGCTCCGGATGTGAGTATGTCTGACTGCTCGAAGGAAGCGCGCTTCTCATCTTCACTTCATTTATTTTATTTTATTTATTTATTTTATTTTACGTCAAAAAACAGTTAAAAACTGCGTATGACGTGCTATGGGGAAAAGTGAATTGTATGCACATTTTCAAAATTCTGTGATCCCTACACTAAGTCAGATACTACTTAAATTTTGAATTTTTGAAAGGGAGAAAAAAAACAAAAAAACTCCCATGTAATAAAATCTATTTTCAAAGATAAATAAGCAATAAATTTTGGCTCTTATTACTTCCTGCCGCGACAACATGGAAACGATAATTTGAATAATTGTATTTCCCACTGAATTCTAGAAGACGTGCACAGAAAATGAAGTTACATTTATGTCCAGAAGCAAAACAAGGGGCCATCTCAGCATTTGCTCAATGGATCAGGGAAACTGGACGAAAAACCTGATCGAGATGGGGGTCATTGACCCGGAAGCTGTAGTACAATAGTTGTTACAGGTTGTTTATACTCATTTATACAGTCCAAATGGTAAATAATGCATTATGTATCATTGTTAAAATTAATGTTACTTTTCTTGTGATGCTCAGTATAGTCTCTAATTGTATAGAAACAGTTATGCAGCAGAAACGATTTCACTTGGGATTTAAACTTTTCTATTGAATTTAATCGTTTAATGTCATCTGGCAAAGTGTTGTAAAATAATGTACATGTATTGTATGTGAATTTTTGTAATGAGCTGTTGATACTGTCACCTGATGAATATGATTTCTACGTCGAGTGTTATAGTAATAGACTTCGGCATTTTCTGAAAATATATTCCCGCCCTTAAGCAAGTCATTTTTTACAAAAACCACTGATTCGTAAATAAAAAGACACGGTAATGGTAGAATTCCTAGATTAATGAAGAGAGGCTTACATGAATCACGTGGGTGGGATTTGGTTATTATTCGTACAATTCGTTTTTGTAATCTAAAAGTCTGGGAGCTATAAGATGTATTTCCCCAGAATATTATGCCATATCTCAGGCGGGAATGAACATTCGCGAAGTATACACAACGAGCAGTATGAAGGCTGACCGAATTTGCAAGAATTCTGAACGCGTAGCATAATGAACTTAATTTTGTGTTCAATTCATTTAAATGGACATTCCATTTAAGGTTTGACTGAATTGAGACCTAAAAATTTTGTTGCCTTAACATCAGTCAATGGTACACTGTTCATTTTCAATGGAGCACAGAATTGTTTATTTGATATGGAAAACTGCATTAAAACCGTTTTCTTTTCGTTTACTATTAATTTGTTATTTCGGAACCAATTTGAAACATCTGATATTGTACTATTTACGGTTTCTTTATTGCAAAGGATGTTCGTATCATCCGCAAAGAGAACCGTTCTTCCGTTTCGAATCGTCGAGGGCATATCGTTTACGTAAAGTAGGAACAGAATAGGGCCTAAAATCGATCCTTGAGGAACTCCACATGCAATGGGCAAAGAGTCGGAAAGGTGCGTACGTAATGTTCCATCATTCCAGTAAGGTATTTCAACTCTCTGAGATCGTTGTTTAAGGTACGAACATAACCAATCTAAAGCAATACCACGAATTCCATATGAAGGTAATTTGGAAAGTAAAATGTCATGATCAATGACGTCAAAAGCTTTCGAGAGATCTAAAAATAATCCAATAGGTGCCTCGTTTTGATCCAATGATGAGGCGACATCTTTAAGAAAAGAAAATATAGCTGTTTCCGTTGATTTTGATTTTCTAAATCCATGTTGGCAATCTGAAAGCGCGTCGTGTTTAGTGAGAAAGGTTTCCATTCGTACGTAAAAAAGTCTCTAATATTTTTGAAAAAACTGATAGAAGAGAAATGGGCCGATAATTTTGAATTTCATTTTTGTTGCCTTTTTGAAAAGCGGCTTAATTTTAGCTGTTTTGAAAATATCTGGAAACGTTCCAGTGCATAAAGATGCATTAAATATGTGAGTTAACGGGTGTATAATGGCATACGCACAAGTCTTTAACAAAGAATCTGGGAATTCATCTAAACCGGACGAATATTTATTTTTTAGTTTACCGATTATTTTGAGAATTTCATAGGAAGAAGTTTCGGAAACGAACATTGTGTCTAAAATTTTGGGTGAACTGTCTGTTTTTGAATTTTGTGCTGAAGACCCTTAGTGAGATCGGCAGCAATTCTCGAAAAGTATTGGTTAAAGAGATTAGCCACTGTTGCCGGATCGTTCACATTTATATCGTTATATTTTAAAACAACATTCTCTACGGGTTTTCTAGTTGATTTGGTAGTATTTTTATTATATTCCACATTGCTTTGTTTTATTATTTGAGTTCAAAATATCCTGATCGTTTTTCATTATTTTAGCCTGCCTTATGACTTTTCGTAACAATGTTTTGTATTTTTTAAAGTAGATAAGGAAATCTTGAGATACGTCATGACGTTTAGAAATAAAGTAGAGAGTACGTTTATTTTTATACGATGTTCTAATTCCTTTTGTGATCCAAGTATTACTTTTTCGTGAAATGTTTAATTTTCTCTTTTTAATAGGAAAGCATGCGTTAAAGAGAAATGAAAGCTTTGAGAAAAATACATTATATTTTTCATTTGTGTCAATAGCGTTATAAACTGCCTCCCATGATTCTTTCAGCAAGTAGTCCGTAAATAACTTTATGTTAACTGTAGTAAATGATCTGCACATGCGTGTTTTATTTATTGTGTCAGTATTCATGTTATTAGTAATTGTAAGAATTTGTGCATCGTGGTCACTGTAACCTAGATTATTCGTTATTATTTCATATCTAGTTGTGGTTTTGTTAATTATAATTTGATCTATTGCTGTTTGTGATTTAAGAGTATTCCGTGTGGGTACGTTCACTGTAATATCTAAATTAAAAGAATGAATTAAATTGAGAAACTGCTCTTTTTCGTGGGATTCGCTCAGAAAATCAATATTGAAATCTCCACATACAACAATGGATTTAAAAGAGATTACTAATTTTGTTCAGAGTTATCTCTAGATTTTCTACGAAATTGAAATAATCTAAAGCTTGCTTTGTTGGAGGTCTGTAGATGCAAAGTAAAATAATTTTGAGCGTAGTAAGATGTACAACTGTTATTTCAAAAACTTTTTCAACTGCATATAAATTGAATTCTGACAAGAAGGTAGAATCAATATTATTTCTTACATAAATACATGAACCTCCGTAGGCAGGGCCTTTATTTGATTCCCTTGCTCTACAATAAGATCCTGCAAGGTAAAAACTAGGAATTTGGAGTGTGTTTAGATCATTATGAGATAACCAATGTTCTGTAAAGCAAAGAACATCTATTTGACTGAGATCACACACTAATGCTGCCTCGATAAATTCAATTTTATTTGAAAGAGATTGCACATTATGATGCATTATTTGAATCTTTTGAATGTACCTACACGGATGCTTTTCTGCTGCATCTGACTGTAATTGCTATTTATTTATCTCATTTTTACCTCGAGTGCGTGGTCGAAGGAAGTATCGTGTCCCAGCAGTGTTGGGAGGTGAGGAAGGAGGGGTTACAGATGTAGGGGAATGAATAATGGGAGAGGTAGTACAAGGATTAGGTTCAGGGGATAAGGTAATTGGGTCCAAAGGGGTTCGGGAGGATGGAAGAGAACTAGGAGATGTAGGTGGGGATGAATCTTGGATAGGATACTGCTGAGGTGTAAGGATGTGTTTAGCAAGTTCGCTACCGAGTGCATGTTTTCCGACAAGGTTCAAATGAAGACCATGCCGGGTGAAGTGTTTTTCTGAGAGAAAGTTAAGCTCAAATAATTTAACATGTGTGCCTCTCAGATGCAGTTTTAATTTGTTGTTTGCGTGTCTAATTTCTTTGCACAGTGTTGGTTTGTTGTAC